>DWNE01001313.1:0-22570 GCA_018249875.1 Cecropterus toxeus | reverse complement strand
ATGCGGATTAACTGGCGCATGTGAAGTTTAACTCAAGTAACATAATCATACCTAACTAGTAGGTACTTATCTATGTATGTTTGCTTACGCCCTAAGGGATATTTATTTTAAAGTTAAACTTGATTTTACCATTAACGCAAGGGTTAGGTAACATCCGTCTATTTTTTTTTTAAATGTAACAGAAAATTAATTTCTTTTATCTATCATATTTATATGTATAATCCTATAGGTAAATGTCTAAATATTTTTTGAATACAAATCTGAGATGCATAACAATAAGTATTTCAATGGATTCTTAAAGTAATTGTGTTCAATGTATGGACCTATTTGTATTTTGAGCAGTGTTCATTTAGTAATTTCCGAGTCAACTTAATTTGTGTCGTAGAACTCGTAGAGCAATAACCTACAATGAGCGCTTATACATTGCGTTAGTGTTACGGGTGAGTTACAAAGTATGGAACTAAAAACAAGATTACTTAAATAAGTGTCAATAGGTACCTAATCATTGTAACAAAATTCTTTATTTTGATTTTTAAATACATAAAACATGCGCAATTGGTATAACTTTTGAACAATTTTACCTGTTATAACTCAGTGACTAATTTCACTGAGATCCATTAGCAAGTTTTGTTTTCGTGTAAAGCAGATGCCGTGGCTATAAATTTACTGAAATATATAGGAATAATATGTTATTGTTAAAAATATTCCTAACAGAGCCAATTTGTCATAACTTTTGAGCAATAACGACTTTTACCTGTTATAACTGAGTGACTAATTTCACTAAATTCTGGTTACTTTTAGCAGTTTTTTCGTGTATTCAATTGCCGTGGACATAAATTTACGAAGACGTGTAGGTAGTGTATGTAAAGGAAATGCGTTAAGGTATGTTGGTGACACGAGTGCCGCACGCACGATTATCTGCACCAGGGTTGTTATGGTGCTAAGTAACCGTAACCGAAGCTATCGGAAATCCGAAACGAAAGGTTTCGGTTAAAGTCGGATATGTATCGATTTTTTTTTCTCAGTTTTACTATATCTATCGGATTTGATTTTATAACACTATAGAAATTCGACCATGTAGTTCCGGGATCAGAATAAGGCTACGGTATCCTCTGCCTGTCGTAAGAGGTGACTTAAAGGGGGCTTCCAGGGTTAGGGGCGGCAAGAGTGGGAGTTCGAACCGACCAGTCAGGTGACCCCGGGGAGGACGGCGGTATATGTGGTCGCATACTGTCGTAAAGACCAGATGATACGATGGGCCCAGCCGCTTGGGTCGAGCCCGATGGGGCAATGCGCTCTGAGGCCTCCAGTTGTGTTCCTTTGGAGATCCCGGAGTTCTCTTCGTAACACCAAGGACGGCTACCGGGGGGTTTTAGTGTGGTAAAAATCCCACATAACCCTTACGTCGCTCCCACGGCGTCGGGTACCTTTTGGAGGTTTCCCCCTCGAGAACAAAAAAAAAATTTAATACTATTTGTATTTTACGTTTAAAATTCCTAAAAATATAATATCCGTAATTGTAATAACCATCAGAAACAAACGGATAATCCGATATCCATATCCGTAACGGTATCCAAAACCGGTATAATAAGCATTCTTATATCCGTATCCAGATCCGAAAGTTCATTTCCATAACATCCCTGACACCATGACAGCGGCGGCGACGCGATGCGATGACGGGTGATCGACCGAGTATTGTATTGCCGAGTATTGCAGTTATCGGATCGGATCTCTGCTTTGTGGACACATTGACATGCGCAGCCGGCCCTCTTCGCCGAACGCGGGCGGCCCAAATCGTATGCGAATTACATGAATTATTGTTCACAACGCTTTACTGATTACTCAGCCGCAAATCAAACTGGAAGACAACTTTACAACTTGCCGATCATTATGCGGGAAATTATCGTGATAAATTGTAGACAATCTGGAACCATTAGACAATACTCGGTATTGTCCTACATAAGCGATTCCGATAATTTAAACGTACTGTTGTCTTAAAATAAAAATTAAGAAAGGCGTGCGTTTAATCATTTTCCTTGAGCCATTACGGGTTTAAAATTTGCATTCCATTATTGGAGCCTCTATCGTAGCAAAATTAATTATCTATTTGTTTTAATGCAAATCTAAATACCTTAAGTAGATATTTATTATTAGGTAGGTATGTGAATTAAATGGACACCAACTCGTGCGAACGTAACGAATGATTATCTGATCCCATTAGGTACTTATTGAACTCCATTGTTGCATAAAAGAGGCAGGCAATGTAATGAGCTAACTTAATATTAATTTTCAGATACAATTCAACGACAATTAATAGTAACTTACACACTTTTGTGCGGCAGTAGGGAAGGGCAATTAAACCAGAAGATTTTATTTCTTTCTAATTGAGCTCGGTCAGAAGTGATTCGCTACCAATGACGAGATTATCGATTTTCAAGCAATTTTCTTTATTGCCTCACAAAACATTATTCAAACTTACCTGCCTACATTCGTGATTACCGGGTATTGATTGTCAAGCCATGTTTTAGTATGCATCGATGAAACGTATTCATTTATTCCGATCATCGGTATCTAAAGCTTACAGTAAGTGCGACACGCCGATATGTCGATATGGCGATTGCAGAAACACTATGGCGCCGGCGTTTACACCCGATTGTATAAAACTTACGCGTTTGATTCTAATAATACAGACATAACTTGATAAGTGTTATACAACGATTTGTGAGAAAATCTCACGACTCCTTACCTATCTGTCTATTAAGGATTTTTTATATACCGAACTTGCTTATAAAAATGATTGAAATGAATAAGAATGATAATGTAAATGAACACTCATAACAGTAGGTAATTTTTGAAGTTAACTTTTATTTTCTATTTTGGTAGTGGTTTATGGGTTTGATTATTTTGTATATTATATTGTTGTATCACCTATCTATTATTATGAAATAAAAATAAAGAAATGTCAAAATCACCAATCTATATAAAAGGAAATTCCGACTCGCTGACTTATATATCAACACACAGCCGAAACTACTGCACCTAGAACCTTGAAATTCGGTACAGGGGTTCCTTTTATGGTATAAGTGAGTAGACATTCAACCCCTTAGGGGGTTAAATAGGGGTTGAACGCTTGTATTTAATAACTATAGGTAGGTGTTAGGTACCACTATTTTATTGCAAAAAAAAGTTAGTTGCTCGCCATATTTGAATATATCTCAAAAAAGCGAGTTCTCCTTTAGGGATATGGACAACATGACGAATCTATAAACCCCATCTCTCCTCTCTGTGACCAAGCGTGGTATTGTGAACACACCTCTTCCTCCCCTGAAAATGTCTTGTTGTATGGGTACATTCTCTTAATCGGCCTCTTAAGCGGGTGGTTCGAATTTCAGACAGACCAGACACACATTTCTGCAGTAGAGATTTGTTTTCAAATTTATATGCATATTATATGAGAATTTGACTGTCATTTCTTACGTCCTCTGATAGCTGCTGCGTCAATGGATAGCTGCTGCGGAGATTTAACGAATGTCTTACTAATTGGATTTTTGCCGTTTGGCATCTTCAAAGGGAGTCGCTGCTAGGGTTGCCAACCGTTCTATAATATATGGTATTGTACTATATTTCGGGTCAACGTACAACTATATACTATTGAATAAATTAACGCCATAGAATACTATAATTTCGCCACCTAAATCTAACAAATAAATCCATCAATTCCAAATAGAAATTTAACGAATGTGTCTTTTAACATTAATTTTAAAACAAGCATGTCACTTCAAAAAAATAGAGATTTATTGAAATAAGGATATATTTGTCTACCTGGCATATTTTATGCATAAAATACTGTATTTTTTACATGTGAACTATATTTTCATAGCTTATTTTGAAAAATACTATATTGTGTCGACAAAATGTTGGTAACCCTAATAGCTGCCTCTCCTATTCTCATGGCGACGCCCATGACTTACTCAAAAGTGAAAGAAAACATAGTGAGGAGAACTACACATCTGAGAGTTTAGATGTGTTTAAAATTTTCCAATGGCATTTGACCAGTGAGTGAGTAAAGTATATTATCAGTAATCAAACCAAAATGGTTATGGTTAAAAACTCAAAAATATATAATCATGTGTGTTACGCATTTTGCGTAAATACGAAACGAAACTAAATAATTAAACTGTTTATTTTTCAGACCAAATAAGGCAGGTACGAAATTTAACTATTCCGTATATCACTTATTCCTGTAAAGCGTATTTTCCACCACCATTGCAAATAGCAAACTCATATGCCGGACAAAGTATGAAAAAAAAAGTATTTATTTGTCACTTTGTTTCCTACATTCATAAATTGTATTTTACGATACGCCCAGGTGGTTGAGCAATGACTACTAACGAAAAATAAAGTTGGATGATTCATTTCATTATTAATCTACACTTAGTCACAAGTCTTTGTCCTTTAGTAAAAGTAAATAAGTTTATAGCCCAGACGCATGGTAGACAACAACGCAATTATTGTACCTTGAATATGCGTGAGGATTTCCTCAGGTTATTGTGTGTTAGAAAAACCATTCCCACATTTGCATTATTCAAATATATGGAAATATATTATCACTCATCATCACCTAAGGTGTATTTCTACTAAACATTTTACGCGATGATGCATGTACGAGCTACAATTTTTAGTTGGACATGAATTATAGAATTAAACCTTTCAAAAGTTTCCGTAATTACACACACATGTACGTTACACATATTACTACTAACTTTTTAAGCTACTAAAGCATTTGAACGTATTGAAATATCTTGGCTTGTGAGATTTTTGTAAAGTTCTTTATATGTGAATTGCCAACGATCGATAAAATCCGTAGACGAACTAAGTACTAACATACGAATATCACTCAAAATTAGCAATCTAAAGTGAGATGTGGCCGATTCATTGCCACTAAAAACCGATAGAGGGGATAAGTCTTCGAGTGGCAACAAGGTTAAGGCAAAAGGAACACAATTAGCTCGCGTAGAAACCGGTGAATTCAGAAGGCACAGGTCTGGAATTATAAGACGCCTATGTCTAGCAGTTGACTTCAAAAGCATCAAAATAATGTTTCGTTTATGTTTTATGTATTTATAAGTAATGTATTATTATATTTTACACATTTGTTAATAATGTTTATTCTTTATCCACCTACCATTTTGAGTGCTACTTCGTCTGTACTAAGATGGGTTAACAGGATTTGTTTGTTTATCATTAAATCTAACTCTGTCCTTGTATTTATGTAATTTCTTTAAAAACATTTCTTAAAAATCATTTTTTGATTATAAATAAAATGTCATCCTACAATTAGTTCTTAATATTAGTAGAATATGACTTCTTTTCTACAATGGGTTTTAAGCGGAAATACGCGAATAGAATAAAGATCAAAAGAAGTGATAGGTGACAGTTATGAGCTTTAAAATACTTTGAATCGACAAAAAGCTTTGTCATTGTTTTGTCATATCGTCGTGATATCTGTCATGACTGCATTTATTTCGTAGAATAAACGCATGTTACTGTCACAAAAACAAGGTAATTACAGTTTAAGCTGAAGAGTGCCTTTTATTGTCTACCAAGAATATTTTTGATACCTAATTCACTTATTCTGACGCACTTTCGTTATGGAAGTTGACAAAAAAAACGAATTTAAAGAAAATAGTGAAAGATAAATATACCATACATTTCGTTTTTTGTTTTAAAGTGGCGCTCTTGTTTTTGGTCTTGTGTTGCATGGGAGTTAGGAAATGCCAGTCGTTCCTTTGTATTTAAATATATATATATATATATACACGACGAATAGATAACCTCTCTTGCTTTGGGAAGTCGGTTAAAAATACTCACTACTTCAATGCACACGTGAGACGTAGGTAAATATTACGGTTATTTATTTAGAAGTTTTAACATTTCAATCAATATCTAAAATTTTGTGTTTTAAGTGCAATCACTATATAAAAAAAAATGGCAAATCGTAACCTGAACCAAAAACGATCTTTTAAAAGCGGCCTTCAAAGAAAATTATCTGAAACTTATTCAAAGTTGTTCCAAAAAGTTATCAAAATCAATCATTCCTACGATACTCAGGGGCTGGTAAAAAGAGTAAGTTAAATGTAGCAGTGTTCTTATTTATATTAGAGATACTTTTAAGAATAACGTTTATTAAGAAAAGCAGGAAACCATAAGAAGTCTACCTGATAGAAATCAAGGACTACCGCCGACCTCTGTAACTATCTCCTTACAGTGCTGTCTTAAATTGCTGTCTCGTAATATATGTAAGTTATTTGGATTCTATCGAAACGCAAGGATTGCTTTACGCTAGAAATAATAACCTGCAGGTATCATACTATACACACACACACACACGCACATATACATAAGCAAATAAATAATTTGTATTAAGATGTAAATATTTTGTATTAAGATGTTTACATTTCTGAGCTATTTAAATCCAGACCTGATGGTAGCTTTCAAATGATATAACTAACAAAAAATTGTGTACAATGTGAATAAACGACACGTAGTCGTTTATTCACATTGTTTTTTGATTTATACCATTGTATAAGGGACTGTTTAACATATAAAACGAGAAGTTGTCTACTTGCACGGGGTGTTATTTAATAATGTCATTAGTAGTTGCTAATTAGCGGAGCGACCGGCCGCATTGTTTACGTTGTGCTCAGTGTCATCAACCCACGTGCGAAGTCTCTGCATAATTCATAGCTTGCACCTTTGTACTGCAAACCGACTACAAGTGCATGTACTGGCTGATCAGATACCCAATAAATTATTTGTAATATTGACCCGGGGATATATTGTTCTTTACAATAGCAGAAATAAAGTGTTCGATCGTTGGTACGTTGGAAAAGCGTATAGTCAACTAATTCACAGTATTATTTTAATTTTTGGGAATAAATTGGTACACTCCATATAACTATACAGATAGTCTATCTCTATTTTTTATAATATGTAGCAAACGAGCATGCAGTCCATCTGATGGTTAGTGCCCACTGCCGCCCAAAGACATCTATTATTGACCTCGGATAAGATCAGAGTGTTTCCTGAGGATGGCCGCAGACGCGTTTCTTTCCCTGAGGGCTAACTTAAAAAGCCTCGGGTACGTATGTCTCCATTGCCATATCCTTCAGAGCAGAGTATAACATCGCATAGTACTAATGTTATTTGGCAGAAGCAGGTGTGACGATGGTGCTTCCGGAGTCGAAATACAAAGACTTCTAACCATCTCTATGTTCCTACTAGGCGATGGTGAAATAAAGATAGATATCTTTATTTCATTAATAATTCTGCATGTGGTTACACAATAACCACCAGGCCTATTTCTGTCTAATAATAGGAGTGTCGCTGCTATATTTGAAGGGTATGGTAAGGAAAGTATATTTCTATGAGGTATTCCAACATATACTATGTTGGAATACTGTTGATACCAGTTCGTAGCAACTGATATCAACAGTAGCAACGCATGCGTGGCCAACCTCATTTAATGTATGATCTAGATCTAATCTGGGATTGATTACAAATTTCTGTGGGTGGCAGTAGACATTTATCAACAGATAAAGTGTATGCTCGTTTGCTACCCTTATGCATAATCAGGTAATGCTGATGATAGTAATAGTATATATCATGTAAAAAGATTGTAGGATGTCACCACTGTAGGGTGTGTGGTTAGGTATCCTACTGACTCCAGGTTGTAGATAAATAAAACGACTGATTATCAGAAGGCTTCAGAGGCTTGTATGGAATGGAATGGAATGGAATGGAATACCTAACCAGTGTCAGTAGGATACCTAACCACACACCCTACAGTGGTGACATCCTACAAGATATATATTATTACATGGTTAGTTAACATTTTAGACTCTTTGTACACTCATAGCCCCACACTAGAATTTTCTCATGTGTCTTGGGTACTATTGACCTACAAAGGCGAATACACAAACGTCCAGATCCAGAAAAGAATCTAAACTCATCATTCAGATATCTGTCTGGCCGGGGATCGATCCCGGAACCCACTGATCGTCAGACCGATATGTTGACCGCTCCGCCACGTGGGTCGCCATATAGCACAGAAAATGTATTACGATTTAAGAGTAAAAATAACTGGCACAATTTTAAAGTACTCGCAACTGGGGATTTTGTATAATATTACATCGCTTTATCATATGTTTAATATTCAGAAATAATGTTACTCGGTGTTAGAAAAAATATATTAAATTACTTTGTAATTTTTCATAATAACCGTTTATGATTAATAATACGCTCACGCTAAGCTTTATAAATTAATTCGTTATACAAAGTTGCAATCTGTACACACAATTAAATGTCCTAAGCTCATTAGCAGATTAAAATGTCTAGTATGTATATAATTGTTAAAAAAACTAAACAATGTTATCTTAGTATAAGAGATGAGATGTCGCAACATGCTGTATTTCCTTAAACAATGGAACAGGCTGCTTGACATACATTATTGAACAGTTTTATCTTTTATTATTCTGCTGAATTTTCTTTTTCTCGTGGCGATCGCACGTGACTGCTTGTATGGATGTCATTGACTTATCTCACAAAATAGCTCATAATATTATGTTGTCCTTTTTGGTTAGCCTAGAATTCAATAATAAAGAGTGGTTCGGATTATATTATTACCGAAAAAAAACTAAGACGCAAGAAAGCTCAACGCAAGATAACTAAGACGCACGAAAGCAACCTCCAAATGTAAGCCCAATCCTCGCCTTGCTTTGCCCCTAATAAATTACCGCACTTTAGTGTAATGAGATTCAAATAAAAACCGGCCAATTGCGAGTTGCACTCGCGCACGAAGGGGTCCGTAAGATACCTATTAAACACGTTTGTAGTATGGGAGCCGTTTTTAAATATTTATTTTATTTTGCTATTAATATTTGTTGTTATAGCGGCAACAGAAATGCATTATCTTTGAAAATTTCGATTATCTAGCTATCATGGTTCATGTGATACAGCCTGGTGACAGACAGACGAACAGACGGGCGGACAGCGAAGTTAGTAATAGGATTCCGTTAATACCCTTTGAGTACGGTACCCTAAAAATACTTTAGACTATTACTTAGTCGACCAATTTTCTTTCTAAAGATGTCTCTATAACTACTCAAGCATAAGTACTCCGCTATACTATTTCAATGAACATAATTCTGTATTATTTAAATGAAATCCGTTACTATAATCGAGTAACAACTTAACTAAGTAAACAATGAGTGCTTAATTCACTTAAATAGTTAATAACAATAATTAAAATATAGTAATTATTGTTATTAATTTATCCATTGTTAAATTAACGTCTAGTCAACAAGCATTGTTTTGCATTAACGCTAGTTATTTTTCCGAGAGAAATCACTCACCTGCATACATAAGGAGCTATAATGAGTTCCTTTGGAGAAGTAAATGTAACACGAGGAAAAAAAGTAGTAAACGTTTTACTCGATAATAGATGAATAACGAGTATAAGTAATTATAATGTATTTTTATCTAATCGAGTTGTTTACTACCATTGTCTTGCTTACTACGCTAATAGGCTTTCAAGCGTAAGATCAGTTAATGATAAAGAAAAGTTTGCTTATCTGTAACAAACGTACTGATGGAGTATTTATTTGGATGTTTTTGCAACATTGGAGTACATTTGAGACAATAATCGCATATTACATTACTTGCATATAACACTCCTCTTCTCGTCGATGTTGTAAGAGGCAGGATATTGTCTTTTAGGACAATATCCAGGTGATGGACTGCAGAAATGCCCAGTGACCACATTTAGGCAAAAGGACCATAGGTCACCCCTCGACCAGGTTGACCGATGACCTGAATAAGACAGTGGGGAAACGTTGGATTCAGAAGGCACAGGAGCGGTTGGAGTGGCGCGGTTTAGGGGAGGCCTATGTGTAGCAGTGGACCTCGAAAGGCTAATGGAAGGATGGATGGAGTTGCAGCGTCTGCCCGTGTAAAATCAAGGCAAACTGTCGTCATCAACACGCATGCCATGTAGGGTGATTATCGGTAGAACCTTTTATTAGAAGAGATCTATCAGCAGCAGTGGATTTTAAAGAGCCTTAAGTGGATGGATGGATGTTTGTACCGTATAAATAAGAAAGCACGTGCCCTTGTATCGTTACGTCAAAACTTAAATGTGTGAGTTAATTCCTTAAAAATGAATACGAATTATATGGAGTCATTCACGTTTTATAACTTGTGAGGTTAATTAAGAAATTATGACTGGTAGGTAATGTTTATATGTGTCCCTGTAGTTCCCGGATTAAAATAGGGCTACGGCATTATCTGCCTGCCGCAAGAGCCGACTAAAAGGGGGGTTCCGGGGTCGCGGGTGGTAATAGTGGGAGCTCGAGCCGCCCCAGGAAGGACGGTGGCATGTGTGGTCGCATGCCGTCGTTAACTCCTTAAGACACGGTGAGGGTAAATGCTAACCGTGAAAGAGCCCGGAAGGGATCATCACGCTCGAAGGACTCCGGTTGTGTTCCGTTGGAGATATCGTAGTCCTCCACACAGCGCTGAAGATGGCCACCGGGGGGTTTGTAGTGCGGTAAAAATCCCACATAACTCGGCGTTGCTCCCACAGCGTCGGGTACTTTTTGATGGTTTCCCTCTCGATACAAAAAAGGTAATGTTTATATAAAAATACGTTTTAAACTTCTCGTATTAAAGAATGGGTATTGCTAAATATGCGAAATGGAGCGGAAAATAAAATTAGGCAGAACTCTTCAAGGTATTCCGAAGGTAGTGACAATGATACCCATTTGGATTAATCTATCAAAGCAAAGATTGCACAAGTACAGTTACCTGAAAGTATTATTCCAAAGTAAGCCTTGAGAGTATTATAATGATTATGCAAATGTTGTTTTGTACCAAGGTTAGGTTTGTATTGAAATCTTATTAGTTTATTTGGACAATATGATCAAAACAAAACTAATATAGGGTTTGATTGTTGAAGAAATATTGCAGGTATTTATGTAAATATTCAATACGATTGCTATCTTCATTGAAAAATAGTTGGTTTTTTTTACAAAAAAAAGCTCAATTATTATTATTTTTAATAAATATTGTACAAATAGCAATCGAGCGTCTAATCCGCCTGGTAGTAAGCGGCATTTACCGCTGATGAACATTTTTTTTTATAAATATGAAGTAGCAAACGAGCCAGCAACCCACCTGATGGTAAGTGGTTACTGCCGCCCATGGACATTCGTAAGCAACTTCATATAGAACAAGGGTTTTATATGAAGTCGACCACAGATGCGTTGCTACTCCCGAGGACTGAGATGGTCGCCTCATATAAAAGTGAGCCGGCAACCACGTCCTTTCACCGAAACGCAAGAACTGCTTCAAGTTAGAAATAGGTGTGGCAGTGGTACTTCCCTAGTCGAACTACATCGGTGCTACCACCTGGCAAACACACACATCTATCATCAACCCCATATAAGATTAATTTATTAAATAATTTCAGTTGGAATACTGCCACCCCTTATGTGGCTGTGTTATATCTTTGGGTCATGCTTTGTATAAGTGGCTTAATATCACCCTCCCTTACACCCTTTAAACTTAATATCGGCAACAAGAAATCCGCATATTGTGAAATAGTGCAAAATGAATCAGTTTCGCGATAATATTAGTCTAAAATCATAAATTGTTTCCGGTAAACTTATTGTACTTAGAACTAAGATGTTGATGCTTTAATGAAACCCGCCGTTAATCAGCTCTTAATCAATTCTGTCGATCTATGAACAGGATCTTGAAGATCTATTGGTTATGTTATCATCTGTTTGTTTGTATAAGCGAAGCCAATGCTGATCATCATGAGCATACTAATGATTTCTTGATTAGTTTACAAAGCTGGTGTGTAGCCAAGTGTCGTTCTGTTTGCAGATTCTCACGACATGGTCCTGCGGTTCAACAATGCGCCTACTGAAAACTATACAGATGACATTGGCTCTAAAACTACATTTCGGATCCTTAATTCGCAGGTACTATTATTATGATTAGACTTTTAATAAATCCTACTTTACAAATTACATTTTTTTTTATCAGATTGAAATACCTAATGAGTATGCAGTCCATCTGATGGTAAGTTGCCACTACCGCCCACGGATATCTGTAAGCAACTTCATATAGAATAGGGGTTTCTTCCGAAGTCCGAAATGAGCGATTTTTAAACTTAAGTATATCTATTTAAAAGCTAAAAAGAGATTTAAAACATTTAAATTTCCAAGTACAAAGTAATTAATTAGTTATTTATAATTTTCGGATTTTTGCCAGCAGATCGTTTTGTTTATTTATTTTATTTTATTAATATGAAGTAGCAAACGAGCAAGCAGCCCAGCTGATGGTAACTGCTGCCCATGATCATCTGATATGATTGACTTTACAGATTCCAGTAGTAACAGAGCACTTAATAAACACATCTTACTTAAGTAAGACATCTTAGGTCAGCTCTACCGATTGACAGATCTTGCTTTTTATCAACTGTATAAAATAAGGAAGTTCTTAATTATACTGTCCTTTTTACCCTACTGGGTCGTTTAAGTTTAATTAATCTGTCATTTTACTTTTAATAAATTACTTATTAAAAGTTGAATATTTTTTATTTCAATTTGCCTGCTTTTTTTCTAGGTTGTCACTAAGCCCGAATTCAGGTTTTTAGAGGATCAACTATATAGGAATATTTCTATTCTTATATGGGACCCCAGTAACTACTCCGCTACTCTGGAAGACTGGTACAAGCATCCTGATTTTCCGTTGTTTCCGGTATACAAAAAGTAATTTTACTTGTTTTATTTTTCACATAAAATACTCATATTACTATTAAATTAATAAGATATATCTAGATAGTGTCATGCCTAGTCAGTGGCGGCGCAAGACCTAAACTTAATGTAGGCATTGTAGGCAAGGTATATTTTGCGAGGCCATCTAATGGTGCAAGAGGTTGTAAAATAAAATTAAAAAAAAAACACTTAAAAATATACAGTTTTCTATTCATTACATACTCAAACTTCATTCATAATCAAAATTCATTACTAAAACTTTGTGGTAAAAAAGAAAATTTTTGTGCTTTTGGATTTTCTATACTATTTCAAATTTATTTTACGCTATGAGGCGTGAGGCCCTTTGCACCGCGAGGCAATGGGTGGCCCACACCACTCACGCGTTACGCCACTGTGCCTAGTTTTTTTGAGTATTTTGCTAATGTTTATTATAAAAACAAAGGCGTAGCAATGAAATGATACAGTCGATTATGGTAATCGTATTACCGTTTGTAATTGTATTTATATTTGAGTCTACAATTGTGATACAATTGTGACACGTGATATGTGTACAAAAATGCAAACACTTATTAATTCTAAGGGCCATGTTGTAATCTACCATTTACTTACCTAAAAATATATTCCTAAAATATAATACATATAAATAATATATTAACAGATGTTCCTTTTATAACTAACGATTTTGATTTTAAAACTATATCTTTTGTCAGACTACTTCAGAATCGACACAAGGCTGATGTTCATCTCCTAAATCCTCATGTGCTTTGGGCTCTATGGGCAGTCCTTCAAGACACATCTCCTTATCGTCTAAGGAGAAATCCACCTTCTTCTGGTTTCATTGGTAAGAATTATTTATGTATATATTTGTATTATTTTGTGTGTATGCAGAAATTTAAATTTAAGTTTATATTATCTTTACTTATAATGAACACCTGCCTTAAATTTTTCTGCAAATTTTTGTGTCGCAGAAAGTCGTGTTGCAAAATAAGCAGGATGCATATATGTTGAAAAATATGTGGATTGGTAGGTATTTGAGGATTATGCACTACTATTTATCAATATGTTTAGACAACAGGTATACAGCTTGAACGGCGATGGACAGACAACCTGAAGGAGACATCGGGAAACCTTTTAATTTAACATCAACAACATAAAGGTTGCGGCTACCTATTATGATTATGAAATCTTCATGTAGGTCAGCGGTTTTGTATAAAGTTATTGTAAGCGAGTTGCTTCGCCGAGGTCTTTTCTATAAAACCCATCACCCGTTTTAGATCATAAAACTACTTAACGAAGACCGTACCCAATTAGCCCCAATTCAGTGGTCCTGTTCTTTTTACACGACTGTGACAGAAGGGTATCTAATATTTTCCGAGCGTATGTATGTATCCATGTATTCTTGTTTGTATGTCCATTTCTTTGGCACGCGCTACAGCCCGAACGGCTTGACGGATTGTGACGTATGACATATCATTAGAATCGTCTCAATTTGCATAGTGACATATAATTTTTAAAAATGGCGCCTGGATATAGAGGAAGAAGGGGGATGATCAAATGAAAGCTAGTAAATAGACCAATCTAAAAATGTTTGTATTGTAATGCTTTTTCTTAACTATTATGACAAAAACTCATATAAGATGAACTGATAATTATGAACAAATATTTCATTTCGGGTTTTTTTTATGAAGTACATATTACATACTAATTAGTATTGGTAGATAATAAAATATTATTATTCCAGGTCTTTGGTTCGCTCTCCACCGTTGTAGGAGGGTTCGTATGTTCGAGTACGTGCCCTCGGTTCGTGCCACTCGGAGGTGTCATTACCACGTCGCTAGGAATGACACTGGGTGTACATTAGGCGCGTGGCACCCGCTCGCCCAAGAGAAAGCCTTGGCGGAACGCATCAGAGACAACTCGGACCTCGACGTCTTCCAGAGAGGCTTCATCGACGTTCCTGGAATCAAAAGCTTTAATTGTTAAAATATTATTGTTAGTAGGAAGTATTTATCTGTACGTTAATAACTACCTTTTGTAAGAAGAATAGGGTGGATTTGCATGAGAAATTGAAAAATAATGTCAATCCACACTGCCATCTATCTCGGTTAAGTTACTCCCTAAAATTGCACTAAAATAATCTTAAATGATTGTACCGTAAGTTTACGTCATGATATGGAAAAAAAAACGGAACAATAATATTTGAATTAATAAATTATTAAAAAAGTCCTTATTAGAATAGAATATTGTTGATTTGGATTGGACTGGATTGCATCAAACTGATGATGACAATGTATAAATTATTATTAATAATAGGAACATTTAGGTTGAATGTGCGAATGCTTAATCGTAGGTATAACGAGATTAATTCTATAAAAGCATTTTAACATATCTTCAGCGATATTGTACACCTAGTCAGTAATGGAAAAATAAGAAATGTGTAATATTTTGCCACATTCATCGTAATGCGTTGGGGAAGTATAAAAACCCTAAGATTTAGCCTTGCATTAAGTTACAACCAAATTTAGTTAGTATAATGTCCTTATTGTAATATTTTGCTACATTCATCGGAACGTGATGAAAGGGTGAATAGACTTACAGGATTTATAGTCTTGGCTTAAGTTAGAAGCAGACTTAGTTAATATTTTTTGTAAGTTGATATGAAAGCTTATACAAGTAGACGTGTAGCGAAAAAGGAATGACTAACATTCTTAAAACGCCTACAATCCTTCCATCTATGGATGTTTTCCTTAGACACTGCTTGAGTGCGTATACTGTTTGTTTTCTTAGCTTTGTTACCGATGACGGAAAATAAGACTATTATAATAAACACATTGAAGGCTGCTAGTAAAGAGTTTTATAAACGATTAGAATCTTAGTTAATTGAACGAACTGGGCAATAACGCCATATTCTGACAATACGTAGAACGTTAGACAGTAAGCAAACGAATTTACTCTACTAAGTTAGCACTTCAATGTCATCAAGATAATACAGGGCTAAGTAGCTCTTTGTATGATTTACACTAATATTATCGCGGGATTTAACATTTTAATATGTAACGGGTACTCGCAATAGGAGGGATGTTATTTGTTTATGATACTTAAAAAAGAAAAACGAACTAGATGCCAATGGCATACGAAATCTACGAATTGTGCTTGTTAACGCTTTACCGTGACCACTATATACACCTAGATCAAAATATCGGCAATAAATAAATAAAAAACCGCCTGTCCTGAGTATGTTGTAAAATACATAATTCATTTATAGAGCTATCTGAAAAACTACAATATATAAATCGACAACATTATAAGTAATTTTTATAAGTTCATTAGATTTAAACGATCATGTAATATTGCATTTAGTTAAGTAGATGTTGACCCAACAAAGCTATTAATTTACAGTAGTTGAAATCTAGTAGTTTTATTAAAGGTCTAGTAATAAACTCCTGTTATGACGATAAAGTAATTTTAAGAACGGTTGGTTGTTTCTTTGATAGTATGTTATAAGAACTTCGTCATTTTATTATTTAGATTTTTCAAATGGTAAATTGGTACGTTGTTATATTCTACGTTGCACAATGTTTTTTGACTTATTGTTTGCATTTTTTTTAAATTGTAAAAATATAAGAGACTATAAAATTTATAACCTACATTTTTGTTTTCTTTTTTTACTTTGAAGTCATTCGTTTAAATAGTTTAGTTTTAGTATATGTATATAATAAGTAAATGATAATGCGTTTTCGAGTCATTGCCAAATAAAACATTTGTCATTTTTTTCAACCCTTGCCGGGCGTTGCAGGCACAAAAACCTTGACACATCATTTTTGTATCATTACTACATTATATCAAAAATGCAAAGATGAGTATCGATTTTGATTTCAGATCTTATTACACTGGACTATATAGGTACGTTGTAATTACAGCAGTAAGTCTAAACCTAAAATGGAAAGAAAATTATTACATTTTTAATCCTTTAAAAACTCTGACAATACCTTTAAAAACTTTGAAAATACCTTTAAAAACTTTGACAATTGCGCAACTATTAACAGAGCCTATGATTACCGTATAAGCAACACAAGCGTTTATTTTTATCTCAACAGGAACAAACATTTGGAAGTTATTTTATGTGATCTGAGTAAGGCCATGTCGGCCATGAGGTGCCCTTGCGGTGGTATCTCGTATTTTTAGCGATTTGCTAGTGTAGCGATCGGCAGGTGCTGCCAGCATACTGATGGGTGCGCTAGCTAACGTGTTGATTAGTGATTCCGTTCGAGCGCGCGGAATTAGCGCGACATCCGAGATACACGCAACTCACGCAACCGAACCTTTAGGTATCGCCCCGTCGACCGCTTCCTTCTCCGTCTCAGTGTCCGAAATCGAAACAGTGTACGACAATTTCATAGTAACGTAAGATGTACGATAGTACATTATAATACGATAATTTTACATTCTCTGTTATGAGTGTAAAATATCTTGAAAAAACGGTATTGAAATAACATTTTGTGTTATTCATGATATAGTTATTCAGAGATGATTTTTTTTTTGGTCGCCATATGAGAAGACCCTGAAAAGTTTTGTACTTAACGAAGCAGAAACGTCGTCAAAAAGTTGGAGGTACCAATATAGTGTTCTTATTGTATTTGTACGATATTTTGGCGCAAATACGATAATTATGTCTGTTGTAAAATTGCCTGGCTACAGGTTGGGATTGGGAACACTGCCGCTTCCTTCTCCGTCTACACTTCGCAGCCGTACAGAGCACTGGAACCATGAATTTTAAACGTATTTAATCTTCATAATTACGCCTCATTTATATTCCGGCTGCTACAGTCCCGTAGCGAAATAATCACGTACGATTTGACATGTAGTTATTTGACTAAAGTTATAGAGACGGAATAAGATTGTCCCTTGGACTTTAAAGATTTTTATGTCGTTGTTAGGTACAGCGAGAGGTCAATGGCTCGGAGTTATTTCGTAGAAGAGGCGAGAATGCGAATTCGCAACGTGATGAGTGTACCGCAGTTGGCTGCACTAAGGCACTAGGTATTCCATAAATATGTGAAGGTAATTCAGTCAGTGTACTAGGAAGCGCTGGACTATTGCCTATTGGAGCCCTGTCTGGCCCTCGGCCAACGATAAAATAGATAGTCTCCTTTTGCTTATTATTAATTATGTTATTGCTATAGACCTCCATCTCAGATATCATCAATTATTTCATTGCATTATTTAGGACAGTACGACATCCTTAATTAAACAGTAACACGGTCATTGGTTGTACGGTATATAAATGAAAATGTCGTTTTTAAAGAGCAATTCTATTTTTAAAAGGATTGAAAAAATATCAAGCACGAATTTGCATTATCTGTACTAATTTAATAAGGTACCTAAATTCTACGGAGTGGCTGAAATTTGACTATTATAAAAAAGTGAGGATTAAAAAAAAATGGATGTTAAGAATAAGTTGTAAGCTGTTCTTAATATCTTGTATTTAAAATGCAGAATATTTAGGATTATAATGGGAAAGATGAATTATTTATTCTTATTATAAAGATTAATTTCCTCAATTTAAATTCCAAAAAGTCCAGAACAATCTACACGATTTGTTAAATAAAATAACATGTTCTTTTATACCGTATCTACTTATTTATGTGCGTATTACGAATAAGTTTTTTATCTATAAAAGCGTCCCATAATTCCGAAACGAAACAGACAATAAAGAGTAGGTTGAAAGGAGACTACTGAACCAGGGATGTTTCATCCTGTTAACTTATTGAACAATATGTTAACATGACTATTTGGTTTTCGTTTAATATATAAATTAGCATACCGCGAGACAATAAATAAGAACTTTTCTTGGTAAAACAGTTGGTTATACACGAGATCTTCGTTTGTAGGGCAGTGACTCTTACCCAATGTTTAATTAGGACAAGTACCTATAGTGTACTTTTATGAATCATTAGGCTCTACCTGATCTGGCAATTGACGCACTTCTGAATAAGGAAGGGTATTAAAAAAAAGTACTTTGTTCATTTAATTGACCTCAAATAAATAATTGATATTTGTATACTCGCAAATATTACTCATTGCTAATTACTAATTTTGAAAATTAATCATCTTAAAGATTTCCTGTTTCGACGTATTAAACGACATTTTTTTATATCAATATAGAGAAATTGAAAATTTAAATGTTTTGTAATGTCATTATGTACATATTAATATACTAATGGGAAACAATTAAGGAAAAATAAAAATAAACGCTAAAAATTCGGAAAAATCTTGTTGTGAATTTTATGGACATTAGTTATGTATTATAAAAGGTAAATTTTGGAATAGTGAGAATTCATGTATGAATTATTTTAAGGTATTTTGTTGTTTTTGAATACCAGGCATTATTCATGGGATTTTTCAAATGTATTTTGTCAATATTAATATATCATTGTTATAAATAGTAAGCGTTACAACTATTCTGTATTAAATTGCAACTTCCTTTTTAAATATTTTTAAAAGTGGAATATGACTAACTGTTTCCCGCTAATTTGTACGTATACATCTAATATAATACAAATATATACTTTTTTAGCTTCGAAGACGTGTACTATCAAAACACATTTGTAAGCTGATGCCTACATCATAAAATGAACCGGTTGTCAAATTTCGTGGTTCAAGCTCCAGTAATTTAGCTTCCATATAGTCAGAAACGAGCAGTGATAGCCTAATTGTTGAACCTCGGCAGGTCAAGAAAGGATCCAAGGTTCAAATCCCAGGGACGCCACAGAATTTTCTACAGTCATGGGCATATTAGAAATTAATTATCACTGTTTTACAGTGAGAAATAATAAAAATAATAACGCAAAGACACCTATATAATATAATAACCTATACTACACCTGAGAGTTCTTAAGAATCTGGAAGGTGTGTAAAGTCTACCAATTCGAACTTAGCCAGCGCGGTGGACTATGGCCTAAAACTCGCATTCTGGGAGAAGACCCGTGCCCAGCAGTGGAACCGTAGCTTGATGATGTATAGTTCCTTTCAATTATATATGTACATTGTACATAGATACATTTTCATATATCAATGAGTAATTGTGTTAAGCTTACTCTAATGTAGGACATGTGCTGACCATTTTAATAAGCTATTCGTTGTAGCTAATCACGTCAAGAGTCGGTCGGACGCAATATGCTTAAATTGGAACAGATCGCTTCGTTTACTGAGAACCGGCATGGTGGTGTGACTCACTCCTTTACTCACATATTTCCACGTCAAGACTTGAGTATATTTTTGTTTTTTTATTGGGCTTTATTTTGTATTGTTTCGCGCGAAAGCCTTACATATTTTTATTATAAGGAGAGTCGTAAATTCTACTGTTGTTTTGAGATTATATTAGTAAAAGCCTGCCTACTTCAAAATCGGTTTTATTACTACTAACTGTAAACTGTGTAAAAAATTAGACATGCAAATAATATCATTATAAACATGAATATAAACGCTTTCTGCACTCATAGCTCCACAGTAATGTTTTTTGTCGTGGGTGCCATGGACACAAAAAGAAGAATACACAAATACACAGACGCAGAACAGAAATCTAAAAATCATCATTCAAATTTCTGTCTGGCCGGGGATCGAACCCGGGACCCACCGCGTGTCAGACCAGTATGGTGACCGCCCCGCCACGCGGGTCGTCAAATCATGTAATGCAATTAGCAAAAACGTAAACCCTACTTGAAATATATGTAAATGCATATATAGCGAATTCACAGATTAAATACTTGTATCCTAAAAAGTCTTATTTTCCTTACATTTAAATAAAAGCCTTTATTATTCTATAATATATTTTCGAGTCGGAGCTCTATTTCTAAAAAAGTTATAAAATTAGACACAGTAAGAAAAATACTAAAACTCTCGACGTTATTATATAGAACCACATGTTGTGTATATAATATTAAAGCTTAGAACTTAAGTAGCAACCTCTAAGTTCTTGAAGGTGTACAAAGTCTATCACACTGTACTTGTACTTGATTAGCACGGTGGATTACACCTAAAGTCTATTATTATCTAATAGTAGACCAGTCTCAATTAGAACACGCCTTCTACACTCATCTTACACATTATCTAATACCATTGTAATAATAAACGAAAATCTAGCATAAGGTGCTTAGCGGACTCTCCGCCCATGGGCATTTGTCACTAACTCTATTCAGAATCTTCATAGGAAGTCCCTGCTCCGTATGAAGATGACCACAGATGCATTACCACTCATGATGATTAAGATGGTTACTTCACATGTACTTAAGTCAGTTAATGGCCGTCCACCAAAACGCACAACTGCTTTCCATTAAATATTGATGCGCATCTGACTGATACGAATACATAGAAAAATCGTAACTGATTACTGTGGGCTTCATTTAATAATCATCACGATATTAATACAATTAGTTTGTCTAACAATAAAAATGGCTATTTATTTCATGTCCTATATAGAAAGCAAATAAGGACCAACGCCTAATAACAAAATATTCAAACTAACAATCAAACAAATAAAGCATTCAAATTTCGAAATTTTGTAATTACTAATATGCAAAAAAATATTAAAAAATGATATTCTGTAGGCAAATTGTATAGACTGATTAATTTATAATGAGCGCATGAGGAGGATTAGGATATGCTTAAAAGTACACTAGAAAGATGACTGTGTCAAGAGGACTAACCGGTCCACTTAAAGTATGAATCTAATCACAGGAAGATGATACATTGTGCCAAATTTTACTAACGGCGCCGTATGAGTCACCGTGTGCTCTATAGAACCATTCACCGCTTTATGTAATACAACTGTTATAAAATTTACAGTTACAGCTTTCAACGTAATAAGCACAGTTCCTTTGTTTCAGCCATTGAAACGCTGAAAAACAACTACACAAAATACTATTGTGGTTTCGAGGTCGCTCCTCACGTTTGAATCGAATATTTTTACGCATAAATTGCATTTTGTTCTTATTTAGTTCCACAAAACAAAAGTGCATTAAATTTTACAGTTTCTTTTACTATATGTTTTCAACCAATTTTTAAATAATATATGTGTTGTAAAGGGTTTTTTTTTTTAATTTTAGCGTGACAACTAATAAACAGGAGTGCAATAAAAAATGTTATAATTTTACTTTTTAAACATAATATTCCATATTTTGATTTACTGTAATGACAAAAACAAGAACATAAACTGCCATATCTAGTGCATAATTCTAAATTTATCCATAACAATTCATTTGACCGTAAGTCGAATATCCAAGGTGTTCTAACTTAGTTCTCAGGACTAGCATCGCATCTGGCCGATCTCAGGCAGGATAGTATTTTTGTATACGGGCAGCAATGTTCCACAAATCACGTTTGTTGTATGGGAGTTCCCAACCGCCTTTGTTGTATGGGAGTCCAACCGAATATTAAGATTTCGCTTCTAGTAATAATAGGAATAATTCTTTATTTGCTAGAATAAGGTTACAAATAAGGTCTTATAATTATTGGCAGTGTTCTCTTATTCTGCCATGTCGGCATGCAAATTTATAAGTATTTATTTAATCTATTTACCTAAAGCATACTTCTATAAACTTCTTTGAATATTTAGATACACATAACACACAATAAAGGGCTAAATTACAATTAATGTCAAAATATTCCAACATTAATTAAATTTTTAAATATCAATGTCAAATTTGGTTAAACGTCAATTTTATTTAAAT
>DWNE01001312.1:0-22572 GCA_018249875.1 Cecropterus toxeus | reverse complement strand
GTTTTTTATAGATGATGGTAAGGAACCCTTCGTGCTCGAGTCCGACTCGCGCTTGGCCGATTTTTATAGAAACTTATTTTAAAGCTTTTTATGACTTTAACAAAATAACATAAAATGTTATAATGTAATACATATATTTATGTAATGGTCTTTTACGCGTTTCTATATGATACCTATATTGCCATGATCATAATAAAGTATATACACTAATAACAGGCGCTATATTTAATAACCTTAAGCCTTTGCAAACTAAGACGATTTGAATCATATATCACTAGCTGTACCACGCTGTTTCACCCGCGTTTATTAGAGAACCATCTATAAAACATAGCGTGAAGTTATATAACCTAAAGCCTTCCTCGATAAATTTACTATTCAACAGAAAAATATTTTTTTAATTCGAACCAGTAATTCCTGAGATTAGCGCGTTCAACCAAACAAACTCTACCACTTTATAATAGTAGAGATATGTCACAATCCGTCAAGCCGTTCGTAGTGCGTGCCAACAAAATGGACATATGTACAAACATACATACATAGGTACGCGAGAAAAACATTAGTCTCTTAGTAATGAAAAAGATTGTTTCTTAAGCAACAAAACACAACAAACATGTTTTTATATGTTAGCGTAGTCGCCATTATCTTTTAGCAAACCGTTAGTGATACTAATGTAGAGCGGATGAGGATAGAGGAGATTAGGAAACAAAACGGAAATGATAACAGCTCAATTAAGTACAAAAGTTGGCAACAGACTGCGGATTATGAGATACAGGGGCGGATGTACCTATGGGCTTTGGGCACCGTGGATACAGGGGGCCCCCAACCCCTGTTAAAAATAATAAGAGGCGAATCGTAATTAAGCCGTTACGTGTAACGAAAAAAAATTATAGCTGAGTTTTTTCTGATAATTACCTATACACTACATCACCATAGAGCAAAGGCCCCCCCGAGTACTTTTAGCCCAGGGCCCCTCAAAGTCCGCTCCTGATACGAGTGGTTACTGCCGCCCATGGACATTTGTAAGCAATTTCATATTTGACAGTGGTTCTATCTGAAGTTGATCGCAGTTGCGTTACTTCTTCTGACGATCGCCTCATGTACATATAAGTGAACCTGAAACCACATCCTTTCACCGAAACGCAAGAACTGCTTCACGCTTCAAATTGGTGTGGCGGTAGTACTTCCTTGGCCGAACTAGTTTAGTTCTACCAGCTGGTATATTTATTAAAAACATAGTATTTAATTTATATTTTATACAGTTACAATTCACAGGAATTCTCTGTGTGACGCTGGAACACAATCTAAGTAAGTATACATATCAATAAGATGTCTGCTTGGCCGGGAATTGAACCTGGAACCTCTGATAGACCAATGTCAACTGCTCTAGATGATAGTCAACTAGAAATAGTACTTAAAGTTAATTTTAAGTCTATCAAGACTTGATGCCTTATATGATTCGTCCCTCGGTTTTATTCTATCGTCGATGGTAAGAAACATGTTTCATATTTATGAATGCAATATAATAATTTTTCTTACGAATAGATATCTAATGTTATAACAAAAAAGTCCATCCATTGTGAGTGACGTCAGACGCCAGTGGAAACCGCTTCACTCATGCGTCCCCATCTTTTATTTATAGACGATTGATTGATGAAGCAGAAAGTCGTATGAATGAATCGATTTATGGTTTCGTTGAGCGGACACTGCTTATGCTTGACGTCAGAAATCTGTAATAGGTAACGAATATCCTAGTATTACCATACACCATCGAGCCTCATCTAAAAAGACAAGTATCACATCTCATTTAAATATGTATTCCGGTTCTCATTCGATTCACAATTCCACTCAGAAACACGTATTAATCACGTATAAAATGATCAATCACAGGCGTTAATAGTGTTGTACCTTATCTTTCAATAACGCATTAATTTATCGAGTCATAAATTCGTTATATGACTGAAAACTATTCCTATTCACTCCGTATAGTGTTGTACAGGATAATGTAATATTACAGCCGGTACTAATGTTATCTCCGCTTTCAGTTTATATCATTTGACGACTAATGGCTTGTGTTTTACTTCGTGAATGTCAAAATAATATGCTCAAGTGTGACATATCGTAACCTTTAGCCTGCGGGCAATCGTACTCACTGTGTAATCGGCGCTTAATTGCGGTCTTGAGATAGGTTAGCAACCGACTGTACTGCCTACTGGTGCGATTGCTCAACGGCGTTATCTGGTCATTCGGAGGCTCGTTTAAAGTCCCCGCCGCTTCCTGTGCGATGACCCGCGCCTTATCGGTGCCTGCACCGCTGCGCCCGGCCCCACTCGCCAACTGCACTCGCTTTTGATGTGAAACATCTATAGGCGAAGGTAGCCTGATTGTTAGCGTGGCGTACTTGACTGTATTTAATTTAGCGCCATCTGTTGTACATTTTCTAAACTAAAGTTTCGTACTTAAGCATCGAAAAAAGCTAAGCGGGATGCGGTGTTAGTTTGACTTAGTGCGGGATACTGTTCGTAGATGACGATTTCTCGAATGTATACAGATAGAATTTACGTAAAAAGGCTCGCTTTATTAATTAATATAATTAAATGTGCATATCCAGATGTGTTTCTAAATAAACGTTAATTGTATATCTGACATTAGTATTTATAAGTTTTGACATTTTGAAAACGGCGTAAGGTAGTGTACATTCCTGATATTGTTATTATGGTCCATTTTGATACCAATTTGCAAAACTAAGTGGTATCACTTATGTAAACTCAATAGTTCCGATTACATGACGAATAGCTCATAAGTCCGGGGTCAACTAGTTCAACTAATGTGACACCGACAGTGGGTATGAAACACCGGCTAAGTGTGCGTTGGACTAGCGCACGTTTGGTTCCGTACCAAAAAAAAAAAAACTTTAACACTAAAATCATGTTTATTGTATTGAAGCCCCATGAAATATAAATATTTATTTTTAAAGTCGTTATATAATCATATAATAAGCGTACCTACTTGTTGCCGTTATTAATATCGAGCAAAAAAATCAGCAATATGGGAGCCCCTTCCTTAAATACTTATTTTATCAGTGAAAAATTCAACTGTCTAGCTATGAAGGTTCATGAGATACAGCCTGGTGACAGGCAGGCAGAAAGCATTCTAACTAAAAGGGTTCCGTTTTCACCGTTTAGTTACGGAACCCTAATATTAATGTAATGCTAGGTTAAGAGATAAGAGAGATTAGCCGTGAGCCGTATCTCCTTGGGACGCCATACGACGTCATTCGCCGTTGTTTAATTATGTTGGTTGTCGCCAAGCCGTCTCAGAGATAGACGTTATAATTTCATATTTATTGTGTCTACGTCTACATGTTACTCTGACTTATTCGAAAGCTTTCTGCCTCAACCTTCATTTGTTTCCTTCTTAGATACAAAAGGCTAATTATTATTATTAAAAAAAAAAATCTACACTCATAGCCCCACACTGGGAATTTCTCCTGTATCGTGGGTACCATGGACACACAAAGACGAATACACAAACATCCAACCCCAGAACAGAATCTAAACTCATCAGTCAGATGTCTGTCTGGCCGGGGATCGAACTTTTAACCCACTCCGTGTCAGACCGATGACGTATTACTTATTTTAACACCCGAAAAAGATACTATTAGCTCCTAGATACCTACCTGTCTCGAAATGTATTTTCTTTAGTTTATAATTATTTATTAATAATCTAATGTAACCGTTTGTAACATAACCATGTTAGTTCCGAAGTAAGCCAGTTATCGTTGGCAAGATTTTTTAAATAATTCACGAAATTATTATATGTTAATTCTGTTATTCATACAGTCATATTTGATTTTTTTGGATCTGTTTATAAAATAACGTCTAGCTCAAACGTAAGTACATACAGTCTTGTATAATTATAGTCTACAGCTAAAAACTATTAGGTAATACAGATGATACTAGAATCCTCAAAAATAGTCACAAATTTACCAAGAAAATCTATCGCTTCGTACAACTGCATTAGAACCGGGCTAGACATTATTCATGTACATCGAACAATCAAACTGCCACTGCATCATCCAGGCCACAGGTCAAGGAATGCTATCGATAAAGCTATATTTGACAGTGAAATAGCGTATTTATGAATGCACCACGACGCCCCATAAATGACTCGGATCACAAATCAACCTTACAATGACACGAGTGATCCATCTTGTGCACAGGTCGACTGATCCGCGCCCCGGTATTATACGGGAGACTATTTTTTTCGTAATCCAAAACATGTTTTCCTATTCAAACGTAGCCAACAGGTCTATTAGATCATTGAATATTAAATAAAAACCGGTGAAGAGCGAGGCACGAAGGATTCTGTACCATTAGATATCAAAATGACATAGAAACACGTTTGTTGTATGGGAGCTCCCCTTAAATGTTTATATTTTAAGTAATTAAAATCTAAACATTTAAATATAGTGCTGCCAGTATCAGTACACTTCCTCGGGGCAGCGATTTGGTCCATTTATTTTATCTATAGTTTCTTAATTTTAATTATAAAGTTTATTGAAAAATTTAATTGTATTGTTGATGTGTAAATAAATGTATATTATATACAGTAATTAATATATATGACGGGTCTGTGAATATTTCAAGTGTTATCTGCTGCCGTTAAATATATCGAACAAAAAATCACGTTTATTATGTGTGTGTGTCCTTAAATATTTATTTTGGTTTTTAGTATTTGTTGTTAGCGGCAATAGAAATACATCCTCTGTGAAAATTTCAACTGTCTAGCTATCACGATACATGACATACAGTCTGGTGATAGTAAGACGTACAGCAGTCTTAGTGTCCCGTTTTAACCCTTGGATACAGAACCCTAAAAATCAACCGACAAACGTTTACAGTGCGGTGTATAAAACGAAGAGGTTCATATTAGTTGCAAATATAGAGCATTAAAATTCTCGATGTCGTGCGCTTACGCACGCAGCGAATAAATAGCAGGCGGTCTATAATGTCGCTCGATACAGCAGGACCTAAATATACCTATCGGGAACAATTTCGAAGTACTAACATTGTAGGGTTACGTCGCATGTTATACATATTTTCAGTTGTTTACCAAAACCGCGACTGTAGCGTCGGATTGAAATAGACATTCTATTTTTCTATTTATTTCCAACTAGCAGTGCCCTGCGGTGTCTCCCGCGTTAAGAGTGGTTACATAAATTAAAAATTGTAATCTTTGGACGAATAGATGGACTTTATGATGATTAAAATGTTATTTCAAGATACGGACTATAAATAAATGAAATCTATAAAATACAATATTATCTATTTAATTAAATTCAATAGTATTGTTTAATGCGATTTTAAAATAAATAAAAAAATCACTTATTTTTAGCACACCAAACTTTTTTTTAATATGTTACCCATATGCATTTACACGGATGTTCATTTTTTTTGGTATGGTTACGAAACTATTTTTTTTAAATCGTAAAGTTAGCCATCCAATGAGAATAAATAGATTTGAACCTATACCTAATTGTATTTTTATATAGAATACAAAATTAGATAGGTAGTCAATAGTATTATCATACCAATCTTTATTTCAAGGCCACAATAAATTGAAAATTAAGATAGAACAAGATTTGATTAATAGAACGCGAAAATAAATCATTTAACCAGACTTAACATTCTAATAATATTCCTATTCAACGTTATTTGGTTAAAATATTTTTAGTTACGTATGTTCACTAAATTTCATTTACATTTATGATCTAATATTTTTATTAAATTTAATTAGAACTGTGATTTACTGCGTGGCCTATGATTTTTAAACGGAACAAACACATCTATTTGACGACCCGCGTGGCCGAGCGGTTACCGTACCGATCTTACGCGTGGGTCCCGGGTTAAATTCCCGGCCAGACAGGCATCTAAATGATGAGTTTAGATTTCTGTTCTGGGTCTGGGTGTTTGTGTATTCGTCTTTGTGTCCATAGCACCCACGACATAGGAGAAAATCCTAGTGTGGGGGTTATGAGTGCAGAAAGCGATACTATAATGTTGAAGCATAATCGATGTTTTGTTTGTACACTTCCTTTTCAAGATTCCGTAGCCAAATAATAAAAACGGAACCCTATTACTAAGAATCCGCTGTCCGTCTGTCTGTCACCAGGCTGTATTTCATGGACCGTGTTAGCTAGACAGTTGAAAATTTCACAGATGATGTATTTCTGTTGCCGCTGTAACAACAATGATATACTAGAAACATAATAAAATAAATATTTAAGGGAGGTGTTTTGTATATATACTGGTAAGGAACCCTTCGACTTCAAATCCAACTTGCACTTGACCGATTTTTATTATCCTGCACGATTTTTGTCACTTATCAAACAAGCTTATCTTCAATTTCTCTTTTAATTGCATCGTGTTGACGGAACGAACACCTACTTGTGCTCAATAACCAATAATGTGCTTTTATCACGCCAGACTCATCCGGCCATCAAAGAGCTGACGGCCTGACAACATCTGTTGTCCCAATTTAAAACGGTCCACACAAGTACGTATAAGTAAATAGCATGGGGGACTGACTCCTGTACTGTCCATGTGTAGTTCAGAGTACTTGTGTACATGTTTTGTTATTTTGGTGGTATATTTAAAGGTAATTTTGGGCAACTACGTAGGTATACGGCTTTGAATAATATTGTACAAGGAGAATTCAAATAGATTATATGTATAATCTTTATTCATATAATAGAAATCGTGTAATTGTGTAATTGGTCGTATATACCGTATACCTACCATAGGTTTCCCCTTGGGGAACAAAAAAGGTCGTATTTTATAAGCTTTTTCTAACCTACGCTAAGCTAAGTTTGACAAAAAGTAACCTTTATCACTCGTAATTCTTATGGCCGTCAGTAACGACCAATTTTCCCGAATTTACTGAGCCGATTCAGCTAAAATTTGGTCCACATATTAATTTCTCGGACCCAAAGAAATGTGTATTTGTATGTTTTTTATTAACATAATATTTGATAACCAGGAATCTATTTCGTCAAAAGTCGTCAATACTCAAACCAGGTTTTATAATTATAAAAGATTTTATGTTTCATCTATTGTACATACTGTAAAAACATTTAGTTTATTGAAATACCTAACAAAGTCACCAACAAGCTTTCGAATACATTTGTAAAATAACATCACGTAACGGAACATGAAATTAAAAAATCAACGAACCCCGGTTAATAAAAAGAAGCATCAACATCTAATATTAATTTCCAAACGATTCCAAAGCCAATATTTCATAGCGGAGGAAACAGCCGAGTGCCGCTTCCCGGATGGCGGAGCGCGATTCCATTGCGAGTCGCGGCTTCCGCCCGACACGTCCGTCACTATTTATGTAGGCATGGTTCCGATACCATGCCGTAACCGTGACTAAAAACCATTCATATCGTATAATATCAATATACTACATAGCTAAATGTTTAAAACATCAATGAATCGATAACGTTCAAAAGCAAATTATTTATCAAAGAAAATTAATCTGATTGCATTGAACTACGTCTCGATAATTTTTCAACAGTCGAGGTGAGAAAAAGATACCAATTAACTGATATTGAAACAAATTGAACTGTGCAAAGAAGTGAGTTATTTAATAATTTACTGATAAAACTACCAATTCGACACAACACGCTATGTTTTGGATATTTATAAGAAAGACAATATTCTTTATATCGATATGAACGTAACCGTTATCGTAGTGATAGTTAGCTATCTTAGATTTTCAAATAAAACGGATGACGATCATAATTATTATGTAAGTGTACGTTATGGCTTATAGGAAGCGTTTATCTATAGAATGCTAGTTGGATTTTTAATACTCCACACTTCACGTGTGACTCATTTCCTATTTTAAACAATTCCTGGGAAGAGATCCTAGTTAGAAAAAGTTAGAATTACTGATGTACAAAAAAGTTGCCGTACAAATAGAAGGTATTTTACTGTATATTTTCGATGCATTGTGTATTTCTAACAAAATACAGGTGTTTTATTTAAAACTGCGTTGTTTCAATTTAACATTATCGAAAAATTCATAAATTTGCCTAATATTTTTGACCACTAATATGCAATATAGATGTTTCTGTTAATGAAAACAAATATTGTTTTTTAAGTAAAAATGGGTGCTACACAGGAACAGTAAGAATGTCTAAAATGTGCTTCGAATAACCCTAGTGACAAAAAATAAATAAGCATTATTTAACTTCATCCTGTTATAGTATAGCGGCATGCGCATGCGCATTTTAATAATTTGCCCCCATTTTTTAAACAAAATTTAAATGTATATGTACCTTTAATAGATTGGGTGTGTTGTATAAATACAATCGGTCGTAAGTTTAAAAATCGCATGGATAATGCTTTTAATCATAGTTTCTTTGACACTACCTAATTGTCACTTAAACCGTAAATGATAATCGATTTGACTTCATTGGCCCTACACAGTCCGTGAATAAATAATACACGGATCAATAATAAAAAAGGATTATTGAATATTTAGACTTAGATTTATAATACTAGTTGTTTGCTAATTACGTATTTATTATTGTCACTCCATTTGTAGACGACATTTCGTATTCAAAAATGTTATCAAGCTGACATTTTGTCTTTGGTATTCTTCTAATTAATAGTTAATTGTTTGTAAATAATACCTTTGTAATCGGTCTTCATACCGCTCTGGCGCACAGTGAGTCCCGGGTTCGATACCCGGCCAGACAGAAATTTGAATGATGAGTTTAGATTTCTGTTCAGGGTCTGCGTGTTTGTGTATTCGTCTTTGTATGTCCATGGCACCCACGACACAGGAGAAAATCCTAGTGTGGGGCTGAGTGTAGAAAGCGTGTGTGTGTGTGTGTTTCTGTGATCGTCATGCTAACATTATTTTTTTGATATCTAAACATAAATGTTTTCTATAGGTTCCTGCGGACCATTTCTCTTGCGTTCTTCATTGTTCACAAGTGGTTAACAGGAAAATCAGAATATCATAAGACATACAATTGCTTTTACTATTGTATATCTCATCATATTGATCGAAATTACATAGACTATTTATTTGGTAAAATTTAAGTCTTATTACTGTACAAAATTTTGTTCCTAAGATGCAACATCAACCAGATGTAGAGAGTAACTATTTCCTAAGAGAAATAACTATGAATATATCATTTACTTGGTTAGTAAATGTAACATGTTTTCTAAATTCAAAATTAATTGCAACAGTCAATATTTCTCTATTATATAAATACATAACTTTTACATTTAATTGAATTGTATTAAACTTGTTTTTCCAATAGTATTACGTACTACTGTGTCAGGTTTTAGAGTTCAGGGAATTGTAGCTCAATGACTCTTTCAATGAAATTAAGTTTTACTAGTTTTACGAAATATATCTCTTTAGCATATAAGTATTTAATGTCTGTTATGAATGCCTTAATGTGTACCTAGAAAGTTAAATACGCAAACAAATACTACAACTTAGTCCTACAAATTCAGTTCAATTCCTTAACTGTGGTGTTGCAATCCTAAATTTTATTCTCGATTGGTGTAACATGAGTGTTTGTGTATCTTTGGGATGTCTCTAATTCGGTTAGCAGTTAAAAGGCAGAAAAAAGAGGCATTAAATAGTAAACATTCGATATATAATATAATGTTGTCGTTTTATTTACAAATAAATACAAATTCAGTTAATAAATAAATGGTAAATTATCTACATCTTAATGTATGTTTCTTTTATCTCATTTCTTAATCTTCTCTGGATTTGTGTGGAATCCAAAATACTAATGTTAGCGTTTTCTTATGACACGTTTCGGTCTCAAGAAAATTTGAGACTTTGCGTTCGGCGACACGTTCACGTACATTCACACTATACGACTATATTTACAAGGTACTCGTAGACGATCACTCAGCGAGCGCGGGGCGTTCGTCCCGGCCCCGCGCCGCCACACCACACACTCGGACCAGGCACAGCGTTCACTGAAGTCCACCCCCGCGCGGTCCGAAGCTCTCCGCTCGCCAATAAATATTTGTACAACGCGGGCGCGCCGCTCGGCGACTGGGCTGGCGCTTCGGTGCGCGGCGGCTCGCGGCGGGACTAGATAATACTGGAGAGCGGCGGCGGCTCGGGGCAGCGGCAGCCGGAGCGGCGGCAGCGCGCGTACGCGGCCGCGCCCGCCGCCGCGCACGCGCGCAGCGGCCAGTACAGCCACAGGCACGGCAGCGGCAGCGCCAGCGCGCCCACGCACGCCAGCCGCGGCCCGCACGCGCACGGCTCGCCCGCCTCCTCCTCGCCGCTCCCGCAGTGGTAGAACAACGCCTTCACGCAGCACATGCACGACGCGTAGTCGACGCACGCCTCGGCGCTGCACAGGCACGAGCCGCACAGCCAGCGCGAGGGCAGCGGCCGCGGCCGCGCGCACTGCTCGCAGCGGCAGCGGCCGCACGTCTCGCACAGGATGGAGTCGCCGCCGCCGCCGGGCCACTTGTCCGCGGCGGCCGGCTGCGTCGTCACCGGCTTGAGCGGCTGCGCGACACGCGCGTGGCCGCGGTGCGCGTGCGCGGCGCTGTGGGGGAACGCGGCGTCTCGTCGCGGCGCCTCCACGTAGGCGTTGTGCTCGCGCTCGGCCTCGGGCCGGGGCCGCAGCAGCGACACGGCGGGCGGCCGCTCGCCGCCCGCGCGGTGCACGCGCGCCGCCGGCTTGGGCGGCCGGGGCGGCGCCGCCGGCCCGCCATACTCGTCCATCGAGTCCGGCTAACGGCTCTCCGGGCCGTCGCCTTCCTGTTCCCTCATCGTCCCCACCTGTCAAACGAGTGAATGCGTTCGTTAGTGACAGTCCGTTGTCCACTAATAATAGGCGCGGTTAACGATTCGCATTCATCGATTTCATACAAAGTTATCTATATCTTGCATTATGAACGTTATCTCTTATCAAATACAACTTCAAACTATAAAATAACAGTAGTAACATTAGATAAAGATTACAAACAAAACATAAGACAATGCAGTGTAAAAATGTAGCCCATATATTGTGTATGTGTAGCAAGTACATTAGAAAACGATACCGGTAGCATATTATAATAGAAATCAAAACGTATTACACCTATCGCAGGTTTAAAATTTTATTAGACGTGACTTAAGTATTAAAAGAAAAAGATCCTAAATTTGTAGCAGTGGGTCTATGAGAAACTCAACTTTCGAGATAATCAAAAATTTTCTTGAGTAAAGAATCCATTGAACACAAGAAGATAGAATATAACTCTACAAATTAATATAGTCATCATTTTGATCGTCGTAATCCGCATTTCTGTAAATCTTCAAGATATTATTCAATTCTAGAAACTTATTACACGCATATTATATCGAATAAAGACGAAGAATGGCGAAGACCTCCTTTAATGGAAATATTAAAATACCATGATTTTACCTACTTTATGTAGACATAAATTAAACTTGTCATTTTCAATGTAGACTTCAGAATATATATCACGTCAAAAGACGGATAGAAATCCGACAATGAATTTAATCACAAGCAAAACTGCAAACACAAACATACATGAAAGATAACAGAACAATTATAGGTAGGTATGTATGTATTGGCAAAAAACCGACATGTTTAGACTCCGGTGAACCAGGTGGATTGTTGTAAACAAAAAAAGTGCGCAGTGCCAAGTATCCGGCAACATTGAACTTGATCAAGGTTTAGAACTAGACGCGTAATGAGAGCTACATTTCTAATTGGCTGAATACATCCAAAGATTTAGCAGTCTAGTGGTATATATTTCGGTAATCTATGTACTCCTGATTGTTATGAAATCCTAAAAAGGTTTAATTTTATTAAAGACAATTTCCTTGTAGAAATTATTGATATTTTCTTTAACGCCGAAGAAAACATCGCGAAACACTTGGTTTTCTCGGAGATTGATCTAGTAGTGGACAGCACCTAAAAGGTTAATGATGATGATGATGGTGATGATGACATTAATATGGGGATAATTGGATGGAAATATATTAGATAAAATTATACATATTAGCGTATTTTGCATGAAATAAAATAAGTTGGTATAAATCTGGTTCTTATTACTACAATATATTGTGATTATATTCATTCTAAAAAGTGTTTAGAGAAAGTTAAATATGGAGTATCAATATTATATGAGATTCTACAAAGTGAAAACTTTTAACAGACGTTAATCTCGTCGATACTAAGATTTAGGTTAAAACATGCTACATAAATTGAATTGTACTTTATCCCAAATTTATATAGTTTGGTAGAGTCGGCTACAATGCTTACAAATCTACGAGTACCCAGTCTAATACAGATATATATTGGCCTTACATAAACATAGGTGTTTAAATAGATTTGTCGATACATACTGCGTTTTTTTCAGATCACGAATATTGATAAGATAATAAGAAATTCATCGTTTACCTATAGCGCTGTAAAATAACATATAAAACTTTAAATTGCGTATGTTGTCATCAATAACTATTAGGACTTATATTTATTTATTGTGCAGGAATGAGAAGAAACAATGATTAATCTATTAATGTCTATCAACGCCAGTCAAAGATATTAAACAAAACAACGTAGGAAAACTCAAAATATTTATAAGAGGACAATCCAGCACAAAACTAATTAACAATCTGTCAGAACCAATCCATATTTTTTTCATTTGGCTATCTAACCTAACCTAACCAGGAATTTAATGCAAAACCTAAAGATTGCCAGGTGTATCCCACACGCATCATATTCGCTCTTAAATTGAATCGTCCATAACTCCTATAATTATTATAAAGTTAATAACAACAAGTAGCTGGTATGGCAATAAACCGTAATTATATTGTATATTTAGAGTATGTAGTAAAATTATTAGCAACTGTAATTGATGAGCTTGTAAAGCACTAAAGTTTACCGGGTTTATGGCAACAGTAACGATTTTAATGGCATGTAATGCATATAAAAATAGAATTAACGATGTCCGTGATTAGTCATGATTGTAATAATTATAATGGAGATATAGAGTTCATTAATAACGGCGCCGCATGTTACCCATAAGGGTTGGACGTTAATGGGATATAATAAGATTTCTATATAAAGCTGAAAAATAATGAGGGAATAGAGCCGTCGAAATTCTACAATAGCATATTGGTGCAGAACTTGATAATGAAATAACCAAGAATGTGTAAAAGATCGTTACAATTCGAACGTCTCTGATATATTTTTTATGCCTATTTATCGTAAATAAACACATTGCCAATGAACTTATGGTAGTTTGTAGGCCTGATGGCCTTTACCAGGTTTCGGTGGCGCTGTGAGGTGTTTGTTAGACGGAGAGATCCACTATAGCTATAAGTGTCTGGCCTTGCTTGCTGTGTGGTATCCTAGTCTACCGTCTCTGGTTATATGGGATTAAGGCTGACCCAAGGGCAATTTATTGGAAGTATTCACCTCGGCAAGTTTGATTGGTATGATAATCGAAAAAAGTTTAAAATATCTGTCATCATCCATTCTTAAGGAATAACAACGATTCAATGGATGGATTTCAAGTCCATTTTTCACAACCTAGTATTATGTTTAAAGAAACCATCCTCTGTGGTTAATTATATTACAATGTGACATTAAACATGTGGCTAGAATACATGGTATAGGCATGACTTGCCTAAAATATTCGTGTTCAATAACATTGGCTTCTTCTCTAGAAAAAGATTTATAAAAAGGCTACGTGGAGCCGAAAAGGCCGCTCCTGTATTGCTCGATGGTAGTATTACAGTAGCAAGTGAGCATAAAGTCCATCTGGTGTCCAATACATCTATAACCATCATGAACCATTACCTGAAGCCGATGGGTGCGTGATCACTACAGAAGACAGATACAGACGCCTAAAACCCTAGTCAATATAATGAGACCAAGTATTACAACTACCATTAATAATATTGAATACATTTGGCGCCATCTGTTGATGAGTAGTTGAAGAACCTTATCGATCAATACAATTCAAGGAAGGTAAATCATTCTTCAAATTGCCAATAATATCATTAAAATTCAAAGAAAGAAGAGAATATAATATCTACTTAAAGCTACTTGAAGAAAAATATTCTTGAATGATAAGGATTATTATTATTTGAAGAATGTTAAGGATTCTTTGAATGTCTATCAGATCAAACACATTGAATAAAAAAACTTCCAATTGCATCGTCGCAAAGCCTAAATAAACTACTGAAAACTAGAACGGCTTCATTTTATGATGTTGGCATCCACTAAGAAAGGATTTTTGGCTTCTACGCCTAAGGGGTTAAAAAGAGATTAATATTATTGTATTTTGCGCACGCACGCGAAGTCACGGGCAACAGGGAGTTTAAAAAAAACCTTGAACGTATATTGAAATTAATTCAAAACGTAATCGAGGAAACATTAATAAACGTGCCGGTGCATCCGTTTCCTTAGTCTCATTTCTCTCGGCGAATGCAATAATTTATGTTTTTGCTCAATATATTATGTAACGTCGATTGATGAAGTTATCATCGCGAAGTTATAAGTGAATGAATATTACGTAAATGGTAATTATATAATAATACTACGTACTTATACCAGTAAGTTTATTGCTTTGAGAAATAACGATTTGCAACTTTGATACTTAATAAATTGCTTTATGAATTGATTTTATGTTCGATGTAGCGAGCGAGGTTGCAGTCCACATGATGGTGAAGGGTCACTGCCACCCATGGACATCTGTGATCGTTTCAAAATATAATTACAGTTCTGTATGTGGTATACAGATGCGTTGTTGCTACCTCTGTCGCTTGGAAAGGCAGTTCCTAGCGGCTCTCTGTTACCATACCCTTACAAAGTACGAGTAGTATTTCACAATGTTGTTATGATGCAGGGATAGGGATAATTCAAACTGCGACCTTGAAAATTTTCAGATAGATCACAGCCGGGATCCCATTATCAACCCATTGAAAAAATGCATTTAAACATAAGTCAACAGCGCATGACACATTATTTTATCTTCACCATATGCCACTTAACCTTTGAATTTAAAGAATTAGTGTGACCATATAAGTATATCGTACGATAATATGAAACCGACTATGGCATGCATACACGCGTAACATATGCCGTGACCGCACAGAAAATGAACAATAATTATATTTTTCATTAAACTGGTCATATGCAGTTCTATTTTTTATTTGTTTTACGGAATACAAACACGTTTAATACGAGAAAAAAATAATAAAAGAAATCACGAACTGTTAAGTGATATTTTTTGGCTAGGTGTTAACAAGATTTTATAACCCCAAATTGCAATTATTTTTGCAAGTAGAACAGGATAACATGAAGTCCAACGCATTTGTTTATGCACCCAATGATTACGTTACAATATTGGGAGCTATTTGATATTTACACTATGGTTTAAAATAAGTACCAGCCGATTCAAACGAGAAAATATAATGAACCCTGCTTCTAGAACTATTGGTAACATAGTATATTACCATCACTTTAATTTTGAACTTATTTAATGACAGTTATCTACAACAGCTTTTTTATCTGATTACGGAACTCATAACGTATATGGATTAAGATTTTAAATTGAAAAATTAGGTCGTATAAGTGATTAAAGGATATATAATTCATAAAGTAGTACCTCTAGAATAAATCCTCGATTTTAGGCGCTTCGTGGAATTGTTTATTATTACCCAAATATTCGTACAGTTGCTACTACGTTCTACTATTATCAAAACTTTTTATTAATGAAATAACTCGAAAAATATATGGGCACATTTACGTCACGTTTCTTTAATAATTTTTAAACCATTTTGGATGATCATCTAAGTAAATTAATGGTAATGATATCTTGATTTTAATTCCTTTTTAGAAGCCATCTACTAAGAGGATATTCTCAAATTTTTAGCCAACTTTAGCCGTCAGAAAAATGCTAAAAATGTCCTTATCATATATGGTTTCATTGGAATGTATCCTTTTTAGGAATCTTATACCTAATATAGTCAAATTAAAAAACTTTATTCCTATGAGCTAGAACGCATCTTCATTTGCCCAATCAATGTATTTTTGATATAATTTTGATGGACAAAGATTCTCCTTAATAGATAATAATTTATTTCCTAACACATTCTAATTACTGTTTAGTGATTCGATGATGAGTTTATATTGCACATTGATTGACAGTGAATATTCTCCGAACAGCTATTTCCAGCTATCAACCAATCACTATTGTAAACATTTAATAATATCAACACTCGGTCTATAAGCGCGATACACATAATCTGCTACAGACGTGTATTAATTAAAACAAGTTGGTATCGTTTTGTCACTTTATACTGTACACATGTTTAGTCATGTGTACAGAAAAACAGTAGCACGTTTTTAAATAGTACTTCGATAGCTGTTATTATGTACTTCGTGAAATAATCATGTATGTATGTAATCAGGAAAGTACGTGAATTTATTTACATTGTAACCGTAATCTTGGCAAGTTTAAGGTAGGAGTATGTAATAGAGTGTAAGGGCAGAAAGAAAGAATGATTGTCTATAGGCAAAAAGTCTAACGTGGCGCATGTCGCTGTCCAGTATAGAGTTGTGAGTAGCTTAAGACCTCTTCTAAAGTACGAATATTGACTAGGACATAATATGCAGTAGAGGGCATTCAACATACACGAGCGGGCACGTGTAATACCTCGTGGAAAGACAGGATCTTGGCTTCATTGAGTACAATGTCTAGGAGAACTGGTATTTTCTATACACTTTGAACTAATAAAGGTAAACTGACTATAAACAACCGAAAATCTTAATTAAGTTACAGTAAAAGTTACAGATTGTATACTTAATTATGACTATAATATGAGAACTAAGTTCCATGAGCAAATGTAGGCACTATGAGTAGTCCTCTATCCTCTATATTACATAAATTGACTGACCCCAAGATGATTTGTTTGTAATTCGCAAATATACCAATGATAAGATAAGAACGATAAAATTTACGACTTGGCAAAAATACGTAAATATACGGCTGTTAACGTAGGTATATTGTGAACATTAATCTAGAGAAAATTCGACTATTTAATCTCGGAGCCGAGACATTATTGCTTTATTTGCTTTACAATGAATGGTGTCTTTGATTATTTTGTGTCTTCTGCACGGATTTGGTAGTTTTATGCTGGGTCCTAGATGTTTTTAGGGTAAAAATAGCATGTAGGTGGCCCACAGGAACTTTCTTTTGAACTTTCAATTCTTGTTTAGTTGCGTGAAAATAAATACAGCTTCGAAAGTTACCTTATAAATGAACTAACAATTAAACGGCGTTTTTAATGTTTTGACACCCTGCATTGAATATCACTCATTTTCAAATCGTGCAAACCGTTAAAATTCACTCATTTGATTTCATCAATTACCTATAATAGACATTACGGAACATACGTCGAGTTGTAGTTCGACATATTGAGACATTTCTTTCCTCGATAGTTGATACCTAACTATACAAGATTTCCGGCGATATAGTATAATAATGTAACACAATTTTATAACTGAAACCGCTTCTAAGAGTAGCTCGTACCAAAAAACGGGGGTAACGAATGGCCTGAGGGGACCTCGGCCTTGGACGTAGTAGACGAAAAAGCAAAGGTCGGCCGCGTTGTGATTGCAACAGGTGGTTGCTTATTACTATGGTAGGCAGTATTCAAATATCATGGGTGTTCGTTATTCGTTTATTGAAACTAACGGTTATACTTACACGTATAATTTAAGATATTACTATATGTACGGTGCGAATGATAAATAATTTATTAATATTTCATAGCGACACGTGTTAACTGTTAGTTTAAATCTTTCGATATTTAAGCAGATAACATTCAAAAGATAGTGCGGGAAAATAATTGCGATAATTATTTATCTGCAGGGGTAGAGATCACTTGAAGCAAAAATGAGTAGTAAATTACTCGAAAAACGGTGAGAAACATTGTTTCTGTGAAGATAAAGCCAGCTTTTATAATATTACATGGGATTTTCATCAATAAACTGCCCGGAAAGACAAAATATAGTACTTTTAGTCTTGTACAGTTCAAATCTTATTTCGTGTTATACTCTAGAATTTGTTTAAAGATATGCTACGTATTGTTTACAATTTTATTATTCTTTATCTGCGTTCAGCTGTTATCATTCTGAAGTCGAAAACGCTCTCTGTTGCTATAATAATATATTCAGTTGAACATGATTGCTCGCGCGTACATAATTATTTATTTACGTGTGTTTAATACAGTGGAAAAATGTTCTTCAAACGAAAAAATGCATCTTACGAATGATTCGATAACACCTAATTATTCCTCGTGGAAGATGAATAAACCTAACAATTGGACTAGCGAGAATCAAGAAACTGAGACGGTTCTAACGACAACGTGGTCAGATGGTGGAGCACAGAAGTTTCCGTATTGCGTCGGCGCGGCCGCACGTGTGGCGTTGCCGGCCGCGTCGACGCCGCTCCTCATTCATGCTAGCTGCACTCGGTCGCTAGCCACCGATCGCTACATCGATCGCGTCTGGGACCCATAAACCCTAGCCAGTTCGATCCGGCGCGACCGGACGGCTCACCGCGGGCTGGGCCGGCTCCGGCGGCCGGGTGGTACTTACGAGGCGGACGTTCCACGGTCACCCGTCTCCTACGCACATCGCTACACGCTACACAAGGGCACTCGGGCCGACTGGCCCCACACACTGCACTGCGCTCCAGCCGGTGCCGCCGGGGCCCGCGCCGGCACGCTCACACACACTCGGAATACGGCGGAACCACCGAATTTCGGGCGCGCGAATCCACGGGAAGGCTCGCGAGACCGGCGCGGCCCGGAGCGGCACCTGGCGCGGGCGGGGGGCGGCCCACGCACCGGCCTCGATTCTCGTCCGCCCGCCGCGCGGTTATCACTGCAATATGGCCGCTACTCACTTCCTCGGTGAAGTTCTTCGTTGATTTCTACTCCCGATCTCGACGACGGCGATTCTCGTGACCGTTCCGAACTCGTGCGGATTCACTGTACTTATTCTTATACACATTTTAGTGGAAAACCGGGAGCGCTGGCGCTACGCTCCGACGAAGCGACCGTTCCGTTCGCTGGCACATTCCGCACTGGCGTCGGGTGCGGGCGCGGGCCGGCGGAGAGCCGCGCCCCGCCGCCGCGCGTCTCTCCGCGCGCGCCTCGCCTTTTTATGAATGGAAGGCGGCCATACTGAATGAACCGCGTACACGGAGCGGTCGGCCGCTATTTTCGCAGGCGAGCGGGCCGCGGGGGGGCGGGGGCCGGAAGCGGGCTGCGAGCGCTCGCGGTGCCAAATTTTGCGGCGCGGGCGACGGCAGCGGATGTGCTCGTTTATCGAGCTTCCGGCGAGATCCCCCCGCACGACCGCATCCGGGAATTAGGTTTCCGGTCGGCGAGAGTCGTACCGCTCCGCCCACTTTCGTCCTGCAACTGCACTCTCGGTCGCGCCCTCGCTTCGCTTATCTCCGGAGGATAAATCCGGCTCAGATAACGTAGGAAGTGCCGGTGCAACGAGCTGCGTCGCCGGAACGTTACGCTTTATGTCGAGGGAATTAATCTGTCTGGCGAGAGCGCTTCCGTTTGGCAGCGATTCGGGCGCAAGCACGAGGGGCGCGTTATCGGGAGCTTGCGGGCCGCGGGTGTATTTACACGCGAGCACAATTTCGCAAGTATGTCGACAATAAGGCGCGTTGTACATGCAGCGTCTCTGTGTCAAGGACGAGTGATAACGCCGCGTCACACGGGACCTCGCTTGTCACTATAATCTGACAACGTTATAATTCATCAAAAAACTCCTGATGTAATAACGTCGCTTACAAACTACTACTGAATACGACCATTGTAAATTCCCGATTTAGAATTGTAGATATTCGTTACACAACTTTATATCTTATCAATTCAACACGTTTGGGATTTTATGTATGTATGTACTAAGACTACTAAGTATACATAAATAAAAACCCAAATGTATACCTACATTTAATCTAATAAATGGAGACTTGTTTATCAAATTTGTTGCGATTATTTCAAATCTGAAATCGTTTTCATGTCATACACTGAAATGGTAATAAAAAAATCTGCTGCCGAGATCATAAATGATCACCACTGTGAATGGATGGTGCAATCCCCATTATTCAGTTGGCAGTTTTACAAAAAGTTTCTACCTGAGCGTGCTTTGTCGAGGTGCAACCAACAACCACACGACAATCGGTCACTCGTTTAAATGTTCATTATAATTTATGAATATTCCGAGTGAATGAAATGAGCATCATCGACATCGGCATTGACTGGACCCGTTTTTTGCTCGCATAACACCAAAAGTTACCTACCTACGTCTTATTACTGAAGGTCTTAGCAATTGGTACAATTTCGAGTTTTGTGGCTATTAAAAATTGATAATTTACTTTAAAATTAAAGTAAATATATAAATTGAAGATGATTGAATGAAGGAATGATTCAATCACCTTCAATTTATAAATTTGTCTCACGTAAAATTTTATTAGAAGTTCGGTAATGGGTAACAAAATGAAAAATATATTTGCATAACATGAAAAATGTATAGTAGGAGAATATTTTTATTCAAAGTAGATCCTTTACGGACTTATATTTGAATTATATAATACAATTTTTATCCGACTGCGTCATAGGGAGGGTACCGTTTTTCGAGCGACTATGCGAATATGAATGTTTGTTTGTATGTTTGTCCATTTCTTTGTCATGCGCTACATCCCAAACTTGTTGACTGATTGTAAAGTATATCATTAGAATCGTCTCAGTTTGGAACGTAACATAGGCTATATAATTTTTTTTGAATTGCTTGGATGCACAAGAAAAGGGTGGGAGGGGGAGGGACGGTTTGTAGTAAAAAGAGTAATATGAGCTGTCTATTCGCTCGTTGCTTAATCTAAGCAAGAAAGATGGCATTATACTAGTTTCAAAAATAGAAACTGACGAATTTCAGTTTTTTCAATGTGCAACTACTTTTAATGAAGACACAATAATAAGAAACTAAATACGAAATTAAAAGAAAACAAATGCGACAAGAAAAAATATTCATACACGCGGTTTATTAATTTACATATTATCTTCTAATTTTTTTGGTGCAAAGTTAATTAAGAAACTGTAAAAAAATATTAATCACAAATTACGTTAGTCTTAATTTATACTGAAACAATGATATCAGTGTATCTCACAAAAAATATTAAGTAGGTATATAACTTTTTGCAAACATTTTTTATCTGTTGTAGAAGATCCGCTTATTTTTTTAACGAAGCACGTTGGGACCGACATGTGGTTTTGTGCAAAAGGCTCTTTTTTGTAAAAAAAATCGATGCATCCGCATCCGTGCCTTTTTTGCTTTCTCTCAACGGTGTTCTTTCCGTTACAAAAAACTAATTGCATTCTGTTATTTTTTCCAATTGTATATTTTTTCTCTGAGTCATTTTAATACTCATTTATTTTGAAGTTTGTTTTAGGAGATGGTTAGGTACCAACCATCTACACAACTTGTATAAACATATTTGGATCAGTGAACTATCAAAGATTTGAAGTTAGTTTTTTTCTTAATATTAACATTTTTTTTTAATTCTATAACTCAAACCATTTGCCCAGGTGCTGCCAAAAAAATGGAAACATATATCTATATAATATTTGCTTTATAATGAGGTCGTGCCAAAAGCAATTCTTAAATATCCTCATTCTTATATATTCTTTATATTCTTAAATATCCTTAATTTAAATATGAGTATTCAGACATTCCCGAGAACTGTTTGTCGGATCGTTGATTGCATATAAATTACCGACTCATTATACTTTGTACAAAGAGAATCGAGTTAAAAGAATCGACATTAAATAACATGACAATCGCGATTGTTCGTCATTTCATACGATTTAGGATCGAAACAATAGAGTGATACGGGAGTTGTAGGAAATGCGAAGCGAATAAGGAACAATGGTGGTGCATACTGGCCCAAACGGGCACAGTAAGTGAAAATGACACCGACTGAAACCACATATGGCACTTCGAGGTAGCGAAGGCTTGCGAACTTCGAACAAACGCGGTTCATGGAAGCCGTATACCACGAATTCCTCCTTTCTTTTGTGATGGCTTCGATTTTCTACCAACACTCAATACTATGCGACTGTAATTAAGTTAAGGAAAGTACATTTTAATTTTATTGTACTCATAAAAGCTTATTGGAAAATTATTTCAAAATACAATGGAAGTGGGTAGAGCGGTGTTTATAAGTAGAGGGTAATTGAATTTTATTAATTGTTTAAGTTGTGAGATAAGTGAAATAAAGAAATATATAGTTTTGTCTATACTTATGTTTTGCATGATAGTAAGAATCACCTTGTTCGTGTTTTGGAAAACCGGCGGAAGAATAACTTCTTCAACATTCAATATATATTTTTTTTGTTTTTATAAATATGAAGTAGCAAACGAGCAAGCAGCCCACCTGATGGTAAGTGGTTACTGCCGCCCAT
>DWNE01001311.1:0-22575 GCA_018249875.1 Cecropterus toxeus | reverse complement strand
GTACAAGGTATCCCCCTGTATATTAATCTGCCGCGCCTTAGTGACTCCCAAAATCCCCTCATGGGCTCCTCTACCACGTATAACCACACAATGTGTGTGCAGCCTCATCTGCTCGCTACGGGTCAGTGCATCGGCCGTGTAATTGGGCCATTAATCGACCGATTTGGCGATCCAAACACAGGCCCGGCGTGTACATAAACTGATGTCACCGAATCACCACGCAAACCTTGCTTATATACGAGAAATATTTCGAGTCACACATAAATAATCAGACGAGTTGTTTTGTATATTAAGTCTCAATGTTTTGATCTTGTTAACAAAAAAATAAAATCATTAAGTATTTATAACATTATTATATTATTGTACTACATATATTTCACGGTTAGCTTCATAAATTTGACAAGATCATAACACTAAATGAATATGAAACATGGAATCACGTGAGGATTGACAAACTTTCCACCCATCTTTCTTTTGTCAAATAATGGTATTGCTTAAAAATATTATAATTTCATGCAAAATTTAACATCGAAGTAAAAATATGTAAGCAACGAGCAACTTAGCAACAAGTAGGTGTGAGCGGGAGTAGGTGTGGGCGCGCCGACTCGGTAAATGAGTCCATCCACCACATTAGAATCCACGAACGTCGTATTTAGTTCATCCCAGCCTACCTATTGACCTCTATTACTCCATTACCAATTGTGCTGCAAGTCCGCGCTAAATTAGCTCATTTGAATGTGTTCAGAAATTAGAGAACGAGTCAGTTGATTCATATAATGTTGATGTAACTTTTCCTGTTGATATTTGATTTCAAAAATTATGTATCGATGTATATCAAAGTGAAGTATAGAATCATTTAAACCGAATATTAGTTTCCGCGAGATAATTTGTAACAGAAATAGTAGAAAAATTCATGAATGAATGAATTTTCTTTAAACGAATATAAAATTATAGCTTTCCGAGTGGAATTCTCAATGGGATTCAATAACGACTTATCGCTACCGATTGATTGAGTTCAAAATATAATAGGCGATTGGATAATTAAAATGAACTTGTATGGCATCAAGACAATTAAAGTATTCGTAACGCAAACAGCTATGAAGGCTTACACAATGATAACGAGCGTAGATATTAGTCCAGAGGCCTGTCCTCCGCGTTATAAGATTAGAGGATGCCGATAGCAGAACAAATTGCAACATAATCTTACCACTACTTTATCGTTCATACAAACACGCTGATACGATAGCGACGAATAAAGACGTATCTACACTTGTTGTTACATATTCATGATTCATTGAAAGTGGCTTTGACATTCAAACCGCTATTCGAAAATCGAAACCATGACATTAATAATTTAACATAAACCTTTTTTACATACGACATAGATATAAAATCTTTTAGGTAAGTTTTAAACAAATAATCCTAACAACAACAAACTCAACCAGTCACAAAATATCATTAAACAATAATACAGAACGAGAAATTTCTTGAAACAAATCATTACCGTCCAAACTATTTTTTTAAGCAATTTATACAAATGAAACCTGTCAAACTCTAATGTCCCGCTGAGCTCAAAAACAATGTCGTTTCTGACACGTACATTTAAAAACAGTTACGCTTAGAATAACGAGCAAAGTTTAAACCTAAGAGAAAACAAGTTTTTAAACCAGTCTAGCACGGTCCCGACAATCAACTGTACACAAATTGATTCATTAAAAGTTCAAATACTAAAATTAATCGAAGTAACTACTATATTGATGGAAAAAACTTTATTTATACAAAGACATAATTAAAACATTTTGAACGAAAACGCTTGGATTTTTTATAAACTAATAGTTTTGCGAAACAAAAACATGCGAATTTTTCAAGCGGTATTGATTCGGGGTCGGTAATGGTACATGACTAAATGTTATTAACAATAGACATTCCTCTGTGCGACTAGACGGTGGCGCAACCGACTGTTGGCTGACAACGAAACTGCACTATTTATCGAACAACTTCAATTGAACGCAAATTTTACAACCAACTGTAGATTTCATGTACATATCTAATGTTTGACAACAGTTTACGTATTTATATGCCGCGAAATAAATGTTTTTAAAAATACATATACCTGCGATAATTTTATTATTCAAACAACAATAAATGAAATATAGTGGTAATGAGCCAATGTCAAACAGATTATAATATTATGGATGTATTACAAGTTACAGCATAAACGTATACAATGAAAATCAATATGCTTATTCTATGCGAATCATCACGGCCCGATTGTGTTCATGAGCAAAAACGCACTGATTTAGCATTTTTTGCATCATCTCTAACACAACTTACAATCAATTTCTAAGTGAGCAACGGTTTTTGCTAGACCACAAAACGCGTATCGAATACAAACAGAGATGATGTCACCGAGATGATACTGAAAAATGCAAAAGATGGTGCTTATAAAAAGGAAATAAGCTACGTACGCTTAGCACAAGCACGGTAATAGTACTATTACCGTGGCACAAGGTATGACAAAATGCAAGACACTGGCAATTATATCTTTATATTTTTTGAACCAACAAGATAAACAAATTAGCATTCATATCTTGTCTCTGCGAATGGCAAAGAATTATAAAGAGACATGACATCATCATTGCCTGATACCACAAATAATGTAATTATACAACATTATCTAACTTCTTTCATTGTTTCATGTTATATTTTTTTTAAATAGTATTTAAAATATTATTCTGTATTATACCAGAGTCTTATCTTTATTTATAGTAATAAAAAACGGTTTATTAATTATCTTGTAACTAATGAGCCTTATAAATAAAATGTCTAATCTGTCAAGCTTCTTGAGCGTAAGTGAGACGTAATCGTCATTTACTAATATTTTATTAGTAAAGGATGATGACGATGGACCAAAAGTAGCGTTATCCAGCCGATCCGAGATCGTAGGACAACAAGTGAGCGAGTGTGACCTGTCGCAGCGAACTACAAAGTATACAGAGATGACATCAGCGCTGATAGCGCTAATAATGCCAAGGGCGATTCCGTCACCGCCGCCTCGCGCCTCGCCACTTGCGCCGCTACACGCTACTCGCCATACACCACACATTGCACATGTTCTCATGACGATTTCAGTGTTTCTTTTTTAGTTCAGAAGTAAAATTTTGTTTTACTATTTGGTTTGTACTGCGCCTTACTTGATCCCTACACGTTAACTTTTTCACAAGAATATTTATAGAAATATTAACACCATAAATAAAAAGTAAAAACATATATCTATTTATGCGTGTAGCTTATATATAAATAACTTTAAAAACCCTTAGGAACTGGTCGAGTTTTAGTATTATTATCTATGTCATCATCTTCTAGACCCATGAACTCTAACATTGCGTAGTATTTATCGATCAACTTGAATGTGGCCACTCCTTGATACACGATGCTAGTAAGATTTTCTTTATTCAACTTCTACAAAATTCACCAACGTTTTACATTTAAACATACCACAGTAAGTAATGGAATATCTTGTTAACAAATGAATAATCACCTATAGGTAGACATCGACAAAACTAAAAGTATCTTTGTAAGCATGTAGTAATATTGTTTACAAATGCCTGTATGAGGATCAGCTTGGCCAATCCTTTCTATCTACTTAATTAAGTATAGTTTAGACTATAAGAAAGTATCATAAAGTGTAAAGTTAACGCGAACTGCAAACGTGTCAAGAGTTCAACTGCTGACTGCGCATAGCAAATTGTTTCGCGTGCTGCACGAATCCACTGCAAGGTTTATATGAGGTCATCGACATCAAATGTAATCATATTTTCAGACATTATATTTATTTTTATCCAACCCTTACCTATTTGAAATTCAAATCCATAAAGTAGCCTTCAGTATAAATTACAACTTCATTTTTAAATATAAATTATACAAGAAATTATTATGGAAACAAAAAACCCTACTCCTAAAACTGAAATTTGCAGTCAAATACATTGTTTTTATAAGAGTTTATCAAGTGGTTTTTAGGACAAATATATATTCTTGTAATGGTCTATTTACTAGCATTTTTTGAAAGTTGTGATACCCATTGTGATAATAAAAGTGGCACCTTCCCAATTTGTGTTTACAAAACTTTTGTACTTTGTGTTTACAAAAAATATATAGCCTATTGCACTATGCAAACAGAGACGATTCTAATAATGTGTAAAATGTTTTGGCTGTCAAGGAAATGCACAAACATATAAACATACAGGCATACAATCATTATTCTACTATTACAACTTGTTTATATCTTCCAAGCATTAAAAAAAAAAAACAACATGATTACCATTATTAAGGTGGCATATTCTCATTCAACGATGTTTTCCATGTTCTCTAAATTTCGTGAGCGGATCAGACGACAAGCGACGTTGATTAGTTCGGCCTAATTCCCCACGTCAACTCTTCACAGGCGGAGACAGCGCCGCTTCATTAAGAATGCTACTTCATTTTGTAATAAATGAAGCCCTAAAGAGAATTACATTTATCGTTAAGAACTGAAGGACCGAACAGAAGCAGAATATACCACAAAACATCCCAAAATATTGAATAATGTATTAAAAAAAAACTCAAAACAAATTACGTACACGTTAAGAAAAGACGCCTCATTTTTTAAAATGTCAGAAGAATGTTGAGAAGACACGTTCTACATTAATACCACGAAATAATTATGTTTTCGACATTTTCCTGGAATCAGTTTATAAAAATTTCAACGTAGACAGAAGTATACATTTTTGACACGGTATAACAAATTGCTAGAATTTATCTGAATTCCAATGCAACAAGGCGGAACTACGTAATTGTCGCAATTAACATACAATTTTAATTAACGTGCTTAGGAATTAATGATATTTTAAATGCTAAAGAACTCCGTAATGACTACTATAATTAAAAAATGGAGACGTTTAAGTTGTAATGAAATAAATAAGTGTGGATAGACCGTAATTGATATATCGTAAAGAAAATTTTAATGGAAACAGACGGGCTTCCTCAATAAAGCAATCTTAAATAGCTTAATTTAATTGCAAAATTGCTTAATAATCTTAGTGGTCGATACAGGTGGAATATTAGATCAAGTACGTACGAAACCAAGAGCATTCTCACACCATCATCTGCAACGGCGCCGTACATTTCATGGTTGGGGCGCACAATGCGATCATTGGAAGCTCTCCAACTCCGCGATCCACCGCTATACATAGCGCAGGATCGCACGCACCATCAAATAAAAGCAAGAGTGGACGCCGGCGTCGACGCGGCGTCATGCTCGCGGTCGACGACCCAGGCGACGCCGTGAGCTGCGGCGAGCTATAACTGCCATTAGGGGGGCCAGTCTGCTACTAGGAATCTAGTGCGTCTACGCTACAATACGGACGTCGATTGAAGAGTATGAAAAGTAAAAAACACCCTCTTATGAGCACAAAAAGGCTTCTGAGTAAGAAGTGTTATTACGCTATTTTCAACTATTAAACTATTGTTTAATAGTCGACAAAACGACATAGACAATTGCTTCGCTGCAAGAACCTTCGCAGATTTATCACTTGATCGCCTTCTAAGACATCGATCAGAAGACAGCATCGGTGATGGTATTGTACACTCACAAGTCTGACTTATTACAGATACCAAAACGTAAATCATAACACTCATTGGCGATTTGCTATTATGGTAATCGATATTATTATCACCAAATTAAAACGCATTCCTTAGTGCAAAGTAATGGCATCCAAACGGAATTAATAAATCTTTGTTTAACATTACTTCCACCACGCAATATGGACGAACAATAGATTTGAATATTAATTTATCTACCTACGGTACATCAAGTAAAACTGGAGATCCGATCATTAAACCTTGCATCCGCCTACCGGAACAAAAGTAAGATTCGACAAATATTTTACTGAACATACGCGATCGTATGTAATGGTGATAGGTGGTAGAACCCGTGTAGTTCGACCGGGGAGGTACCACCGCCACACCTATGTCTAGCGTGAAGCTGTTCTTGCGTTTCGTTAGAAGGGTGTGTTTGCCGGCTCACTTACTCGTATATATGAGACGAACATCTTAGTCATCGTGAATAGCAATTTATCGGTGATAAGGTAGAAGCCCTGTTGTAGTAGTAAAAAATGCTTGAATTTGGTCAGAATTTTAACAAGACTCAATCACACAACCAAAAAGCAAAGTTAATGAAAGCGATTGTATTACGGAGGTACTGAACGCTTTCCGTGAATTAATGCGACTGCATTTTACATTACATTAGTAAAGCGAATTGCAAGCGATAAGGAATGGCTTCCTCATGAAAATATGTTTAATGGGCCATGTCTGGTGTAATGTTGCAGCGTGATAGATCAACATAACAACAGTGAATTTTGAAATATATACAACGCAAACATTGTTATTAATCTATTAAGAGGAAAATATATATTGTCAAGTTTTCGTAACACGAAATATCACGCCAATGTAAAGAGTCACATGCGCAAGTAAGGTCATTAAACACAGCGGGAAAAATGAAACTCTATATTCAACTTTAAATGGTACTGGTAATATAAAAATGCTCAAAGTCGTGATCATCGTCATTTTTAATGTCACAAGAATCGTCTCTGTATCCGGCTGTCACGCCGAAGGTCTCCAATTCGCAGTCCGGTAGCTTTATGCTGGGTATCTTTTTTGGCTCCAATTACTCACAGATCACTCCCATATCCAATACAATAGTTTAAAGGCAGAACTAAGGCTTGTTATAATCTAAAATTTATTAAAAGAAATATTTGTTTTTCTAGACAATAAATATTCAATGTCACATAGTTGAGGACCTTGAAATCATTGCTGAATACAACGGATACAGTTCTAAGGTTACGACAGACAAATACAATATAAACATCAGAGAAATTACGACACATAAACAAAACCGGACATAAATAAACAAAGGCAATTAAATTGAAGTTTCATTAAAACCAAATTCGAAACAGTAGACAATTGACCGAGAAACAAATTTCTCTGATGATGCAACGAATGCACGTAGTCAGCAATAACCGACAGAACAGTGGACCATACGTTGTCGTAATAAAGTTCATAGACACATAGATGACCCTGCAATACGTGACTCCACGATCCAGAGCGAAAATGAATCCGCTTGATCTTATCCGAACGCTATTATGTTTTATTAATGGCGCGATGCAGGAAACGTGCGGTGAAAAAACGCTGAACAAAACCGGCCGCAGTAATCGGTAACAGCTACTAAATCGATCTATTGATCGAGATCGCATCTATTAAAGTGATTCATGGCGTCTTTATACACATAAAAACTGTATTTAGATCCCGCCTCAATGTATTTTTAGCATACGATTAATTGAAAATATTAATAAATCGTCTAATAATAAATTAGTATATTTCAATTCGCCAAGCTAATTTCTAGTTTGAATATTAATAAAATAACGCATAAAATACAACTCATAAATATTGCAATTGCAAGTCACAAATCATTGAAACACGCTTAATTTTTTGAAATGATGTACAAAATAACTAGACCTAGTTTTAGCTGATGTTGATGAGCATGCAGTTGATATTCTAGAGCCCCATAGGAACAACGCAGCTACAACATTATAAAGTTGTATGATCCAAGTCCTGGCACCGGAAGAACGATCCGTTACACAACAAGCGACACGGAAGGCGAAGGGAGCATCGCTACAGCGCACAGGACATGCAAATCGTTAACTGCATGGACGTCGCTCCACACACGATTATGTTATTTAACTTCAGTTAAACTTTAAAATGGATCAATTAAAAGAGGATGGGTGTTAAAAATATTATAATATGACTGAATTTCTATTAAAACGTTGTCAACAGCATGTCGACGTGATCAAAGGAGGAAGGTTGTTTAGGGCAATTTTCCGCCCGTCACGGGCTAGAAAAAATACAGACGAATTGAGAACCTCCTCCTTTTTGGAAGTCGGTTAAAAAATATTTCCGACTATTATTGAATGCCTGTGTATACTTAAAGTTTGGTTTTTCATATTAGATTGACGCAAGTTTCCGAAATTTAGCGGAATATGGCCTTTATTAACCCACGTCCATTCCCTTCGAGAACATACATCTTTCTTGGTGGATTCACAAGTCAGGTTATCATTTATTCATTTGCCTTAAATTAAGTTCTTATTACTATTCATAAACAACATAACTATTTTCTTAAAAAATGTTTTATTATGCTTGAGAGCAATGAAAACAGTGATTTTGGAAATACGAGGCCCGGAACTCGAATATTATGAGAACACATTACTCGCCGTCCGCGCTGTCACATTCGTTGGATATAACTACGTGTTTATAGTCATGTGATCTACATAGAAATACAAAAAAATACAGAATGAATATGTGATACAGTAAATAATATAGTACAGTGGAGCGAAACAAATTAGTCACTGATTAAAACACAAAATAATGAGCAACTTAATCATAACTTTTAAGACATTAATGGTGCAAATCTATAACTAAAGTATTTTGTACAAACAAATATTACACAACTAACTCCAAAGGTACAATACGTAATGCCCATTTACTAACAAATTAACTCACTTTACTTTAAGCTTTCGAGAGATCCAAACCTAAAGATACAAATGGTAGAATACAAAATTTGGTTAAATCATGGGAAAATCCAATCAGATAAGGCAACTCTGTAAATCAGGTAAGGATTGTTTAAATTAATGTTATCTCATACCTCATCAAGAAACATTACAGTCTCGACTATTGTATACCTTGACAAAACGCTTGCATTAATGCATCCCACGTACCCTAAGAAATTACGTGCCACTATAATCAAATTTGATTAATATACTCTCAATATCCTTTTACCATAAATGCCAACTAAGTTAGTTTCTTACTTTGTTTATTCTACTTTCACAAATGAATAAGTAGTTTTATTAGACGTATAAACGGCTTTATTTTCAGCCTTCATGACTTAATTTTCTCTCAGTCATAGTTGCAGCAAATAGCAATATATCGATCTCAGTCAAATCTCTTATTCTACATGTGGAGTGTCCTCCGAGCATCAGGAGTATGCATCTTAAACCCAACTTAGTTGACTTCAAAAATACCTCATCAATCTCCTCAAATCTCCTCAATAATCATTAAAAATCTCGGATATTTGGATAAGTATTAATAGTGATGTAGAGAATGTACAAATGCAAACAGACCAAATTTTTTATTAATATTTTAAGGATAAACGCTTTACTGTGACTCAACGTTAACAGAAAGATTGTCATTGTGGACTTAAGAAAGAACTATAAGTCTCTCATACATAATTGTAAATGTTTACTCATGCCTGCCATATTATTTCAACGACTATTAGTCGTTACTGGCAAGAAGAAACCAGATCAAAAGATGAAATGTCTACATTCCGAACATACTTCGCTATAGGCATACAGCGGCAGTTCGTAATATCCTGTGACGGCGAGTCTGAGCCACTCTCAAAACGTTACTACTAAGAGGAAGTTAGTTGGACTGCTGCCAACACCCAGGCAGGCATTCGTTATGAATGAGGCAACAGGTGCACGGGAATGTGCCGCTTTTTTCGACGGGATTCCGTGAAAAGTTCATGGACTTAGGTGGATAAATTAGGTATCGCCAAAAATAAGTAAGGCAACAGGTCACGAGGAACAAAATGTACCAAAATACAGAGACTTCAACGAAACGAAACTTTACATACTACAAAACTGCAACCTCTTTATTTTAAAGTAGATTATCATTAAACGGAATCAAAACACCATATATATTTTACTACTTTTACTTTCTCCCTTATCAGTTAAACACCGACATAGAAATCTAAAGAAAGCAGGGAGCCTGCGGCAATATCCTATAGACTATTATGGAACACGCAATGCAACTTTCCAGTTTGATCTGCATTATGCTTCTGTGCCAGATCCCGTCTCCATACTTCAAGATTATTTATGGATCCGCCTATTGCTTGTTCACTGTGTATTTGAATTTATCATAATTTTTATCTATATGTATAAAAGTGAATTCCTACTTCCCTTGGTCATAGCATCACGTGAACGGCTGGATCGATTTCCCTAATTCTTTGTTGTTGCGTTTGTTACTGTCAGGAGAAGGTTCTTATAAAAGATAAAAATAGGAAGGTTGCGCGTAAATTTAAAAAATCATGAATACCTAACTATATAACGTTTGACATCAACTATAATCTTTACCAAAACGAATTCAAAATTTAAAGTTAAGACGAGACTAAGTCTGTAGGGTCATATTAGAATAGCTTATCACCTATTTTTACATAATGCAGTTTTTTAATCGATCACACAAAAGAAAGCAACGCATAACACTGCTGTAATTACGCAGAAATAAGTATTGCGGGGGTTCTTCTGGAGTTGAACCACAAAGAGTTCTACTATCTGCCACAACATAGTCGTTTGCTGCAATATTATAATAAAAAACGTCTTAGATTTACTACTAAATAAACACTCCAAATCGGTACTGTAGCTACACCTACACACGTTATGTAACTATAGGAGAGAAAGTCCGATTTATTATTGCTCGGCGCGCAAGTGATAACGGAATGCTATCTCGCACAATAAACAGCTCGTGCCGCGGTCTTAATAATTGCCTCTTACTTTCATAGGGAATGGACACAAACATCTGTTGAAGGGCATACCGGTTTTGTACTGACCAAACTACACGTCGCATGTTTTGCAGTGTGAACCTATCATTTAATATATCAATTAATTGGAGATTTGCATAATTAACGGTTGCTTCTATTTATTCAAGGTCAAGTCACTCATTTAAATGTTAATTAAACATCAGCATTAATTTGAAATACTCGAATCGTAGTCTGTCCAATGTTTCATGCATGTATTTTAGATCTCATAAATCTTTTTAGATTTACCTGCTACCGTTTTATATCGTACATAATTGGCACACATCTAATCAATGTCAGAAATTACGGTAATGAAATGTGTCTTCAACACGTCACCCCTGCCAGCTTCACCATTGTGAAGAATATACTGTAATCGTCGTAGTAAATTGTATCCAATAAGATCTTATCAAGGGAACTAAGTCATCAGTGTTTTGCTGAGTAAATATGCGGTGCGGCGACATACAGCAAATAATGAGATACCATAGGTACATCTAACTGTACTTAAGTTAACCGATATAGATTATACATCTCCGAGCCAGATGCGATGTGGAAGATATCAGGTTGCGGAAACCGCTTTCTTATAGCGGTTTTCTTGGGCATATCAAAATGGATTATGGTGATCTGATTACAACTTACACGTGCAAGCATAATTTTACTGCTCCAATAGAAGTAGAGCGATAATCTGAATATAATGTAATAGGATTATCTCCACCACGATAATTTCGAAGTATAGTGGCCCCAGCCCTTTCACCATACTACAAAATTGGCCCAAAGCAAACTAAACACACCTTAAATAGGATACGAGCGTGTCGCTAACGAGCTCAAACAAGGATTTACGGTATCGCTACGAAATGGTTCATTTCCCACGCACACATTCGCATCTCACACTTTAGAAATTTGCTGCATAACACGATTAAAACGAATTAAGTAAGACAAATCGTGATATAAATAAAGGTAAAGTAACAGCAGCACGTCTCATTCAGTAGGATTATACCATAGACAAATCATTTGGCGATAAAGACTAATAAGGAAAAGGAATGGAGATGGCAATAGCAACATAAAAAGACAAGACTAACGTGAACTCGGTAGAAACAGTTACATAAGTTGGCCAATTGACCCAAATGACGCATGCACTGGGAGCAACCGGTCGTGAGCCACGTAAAGAGTTATGGCACTATAAATACGTTGAACATAAAACACAAATCACACACTTTATGCAGCGTACTGTAAAAAACGGAAAGATAAAATTATACTTGTACAAATAATACAAGTCATGTATAGACATGGAATTTCCTATAACATGGAACACACAGTTTTATGGGATATTAAATAGTGGAATGGTTAAATTCCGAGACACAAACATCAACACAATCGTGTACGGAGCTGATTGCATCTGCAGTCGTTAAAGTAAGTGCACCTTGTGTTGCGAAGGTTCGTTAAAACCTCTCGAATGAATGCATTTCACACTTAAAACAGTGCTGAGCTAGATCATTCAAAATCACTCAAAGCCTGCCGCAACTGCGCTAGTTTATTACCGTCTCTGTTACGTAAGCATTATTAAATTTCAACTTTACACACACACTAATGTGTGAATTGCCAAATACTTGCGTAAGTATCTACAAATACATTTGCTATTCGAGGAACGGAATTAATTTTGCGATTCTGATTTTATTTGATACTAATTTTAAATTGAATAAATTAACCATACTGGAGTTATATAATGAAGCCTCTGTCAAAGTCAATGATTAACGTATCGCCGTCACCGTAAACCGGACAACTGATTAATTTAAACTTAATTTACTGAATCACTATACATCTCATTAAACTGCCTTCACGGAATTGAAACAAATACAAATAAAGCTAAGAAATAAGTTTTTAATAGGGCTGTTTCCTGTGCTACTCATTGCCTATAAATCACATCTATGAGCATTAAAATAAAAATAGTGCAGCACAACATACGAGATAAAAGTCAGTGCACATTATACTACATCTGTACTAAGGAAAGGACGAATAGTGCCCGCTTGAGTGATTCTGTATGGACGGCCTTAGATGCTTTATTAAGCGACTGATCAAAGGTTCCAACGTCCTTTATCTTTTCTACTTTAGCGAAGAATACGTGGCCGTTAATATTTCTCATTTTCATGTTATTTTTTTTATCTCATTTTATTTTATTTTTTAATTATGTCCAAAGAGAGAGCAGTTTGTAAACAAGGGACATGGTTCTTAACTTGTTTCTATATCGATATTGTAAATTAACAAGTGTTAGAAACGTATTATTTTTACTTCATGGTTTAAATAATGTTTTCATAGTTATTATTATTATTAAGGAAAATAGTACATATAATGTTAAATAAAGTTTCAGTTATATGCATCTTTAATTTAAACAAATGTAAAAATACACCGGGCAAAATCGTGTCTAAATAAATATTGATAAAAGCCCACTGGATAATGGTTATAATAGAGACCAGATGGATAGTAACAGAAAATGCATAATAGACGTAGATACAAAAAGAGAGAAATGTGTAGGTACAACTCTCCTTTACTCGAATAATTCTCTCGTAGCAAATTCGTAAGCCGCGAGGCGAATGATCAAAGGTGCCCGGAAACAGTATTACGCGGCTCGCTGCAGCCGTGCCATACTAATTAGTTCACGCTCCCGATTCCAATCTACTAATTCCTACAAATAGATGTTGTTCCCAAATAGCGTTTTCCTCTGCTATCTTTGGAGATGATTTCAAACTTATGATAACAATTCCACTAATGCTAAATAACTTGCCAAATAACCAAATATAAATGACCAGACATTTAATAATACATATAAATAGACACAAAAACATTGCTAAGTATAATATTCACGGATCAAAGATCATAATATGCCTAACAAATGCACAAATGACAAAAATAAACTTCAGTCCAATATGATTCGATGCACATGTGGTTGATGAGATCATTTCTTTGTTCCCAGAAAACGGTGACATAACAAAGAAATCGTTTTAATTTATTGCCTAAGAAACTAGCACGCTTTATTAAACGCACAAATTTGAAACAATGAATTCCATTCCACTCAGGAAGGAATTCGCAACCAACCTACTTGAATATACATTTCCTTGTTATGTCGGCACGCTTAATATCGCGGGACAGGTCCGAATGCTCCGGTTTTAACAAATCCGTAGCAAATAATATTTCTTAGATGAGCACACCTTGTATTAGTGTAAATATTTTGAGAATCACTCGAATAGATCAACTTTACAAATTGGGGACGCAGTTGACGCATTTATCTTGATGTAGAAGTACTCGTTGTGGAGATGGTTCACAGAGGAGTGGCGTGTGCACACGCGCTGATGGACGAGCGGCAGATATAACATACCAGAAGAATACGGGGGATGAACAAACATAAACAAATAGATCGCTAGAGGTGAACTTCGGACGGCTTTTAACCCCGACCGAGCGTTGGTTTGGAAGAGCTTGCCAACAGCTAAATATAGAACCGATGCTGTTTGCGTTTGCAAAAGAGAAAATAAACATGAATCCGTTTAGAAAAAGTACGAAATGTTATTGTAAAAACCGAGAAGCTTAATTCAGTCAAGTATTCGATGAGAGGTTTATGATCATCGAGGTCAAGCATCGCTTGATCTGTTATTGATAAAATTTTATACCGAAGGTTAAACTTAGAATTTCGTTAAATAGTTACCATTCAAGTTCAGTAAAACAAATTAAATGTGTTGTGTCTAGCATCGGAGCAATTTAGTTACATTACACAACCCACCGGCTGTCAGAACGCGGACGCGGGCAAGCCGCTGAGCGGGATGTTCAATAGAAGCGTAAACGCGCTGGCTGACTCTAGGCCGAAGGAATTACGACAGGGGAGCGCTTCCTGTGTGGAGACAATCGCGACCAAGGTCGCGGACGACACTGTCTCGTTAAATGTTTGGATTAAACTATAATAGAAGGACACCAGTACAATAGTATACAATTCTTTCGTAAGTCTCCATTTCACGTTTCAAAAAATATATATATCACTGTCAAAATTGTTTAAAAGTATAGAGTATTTACATGAAATTAACAAAGTAATTACGCAAAAATTAAGAGCGTCCTAAAAGTGGCAATTTATAATGTTAATAAACTTAATTAACTATGAAGGCTGCACGTTTAAGACAGTTGTGGTAGAGGTCAGCATTAACGTGATTGAGCAAATGGGCAATTTGCACTAATCCTGCCATTATGGAAATTGACGATTTTTGGCTGATTTGTGGATGGCATACTTAAAATAATTGCAAAACAGCTTCCGTAGATATTTTACAGACAAATTCAATAGACATGTGCGTGGTACTCTACATATTTTGACACAATATCTTATATGTGCCCATATATTATGGAAATAATATTGTTTCTCTACGCAGACAAAACATTTCATGATAAATTTGTGTTTATCCAAAAGCGATTTGAAATCTACTTACCCTTGCCTAGTAACATCGGTCGCAATATATAGGAACTTGTCGCTATAGACCGACGCAGCAAAGAGAATCATTCAAAAAACTACAATACGGTAGTCTGTTTATTATGGATAGTTTTGAAAGATATATTTTTTTGAAAACTATCCATAATAAACAGACTCGAGTGAAGTTATTATAATGTTTAAAAAAATTTGATAAACAACCACCGTAAGATAAGATGGAAAGGGGGATAATTCAAATGGTTTTGATTATAAAAATCAAAGGCTCACAATTCATTCAAATAAATTATACGACATTCGTGAGTACTTAAATACAGTATCCTGAACCACTTGAGAGCACATTACAGTAGCGTATATAACTTGTAAATTCATACAATGGACCGGCTCAAGTGGAACAACGTGATAGGTCGCTTTTTACCGAGGAGGTCAAAGCTTTAAGTCTTCTATTCTTTTTAGTACCTTGTTCGTTGCACATGCATACTGTATCAAGTTAAAAGAATTTGCTCAAAGATAATTCAAGATTGGTTATTTCCATAGCCTTCGTGCCACAACAAAGAATACATTTAAAAACACGGAACTGCCTCTGTATTTGCTCCTACAAGAAAAATTCTTCTACTATCCAGCAAGGAATTATAAAAATGGGTTAAATCAATTTGTAGTCAGAGCAGCTAAAGAATTTACTCACACAAAAGAAACCCAAACTATCGTAAAGCAATAGGATCGGAACGAGCGTGAACCGCGCACATCGACCTCCCTTGCTCCAAAGCAGGCCTCAATTACGTTGCGTCACGCATCAGAATTATGTAACGGGAACCATTTTGGATTTTTACGGCACACACCGACTGCCCACCGGGAAGCATTCCGCGACGATACATCATCCTGTATAAATAATAGCGTAGCTCTTGCCCACACGTCCCGACGGTGCTCGAGCACTTAACATTGCGATTATGATAACGCAGCGAGTGCAATTGACACCTTTATCTACATTCACGCTCACCTTGGCTCAGTTGCACGGAGATCGAATTCATGCTTATATCCAACATGTGAGCAGAACAGATGTACAATCGCGAGAAACTACTGCTCGTACAATCGCATTTTCAATACTTACGACGTGCTTATAACGTATTCCTCTTCAAGTGTTGATACGATACGATAATATTATGCCATCAAAAACATCCTGTAAAAAAAAACAAGTCTCGCAGCTCAGTTTTTCTACCGTAAAAAGTTGTGTAATACCAAGTCGGATAACTTGTGTAGTCCCTACTTAACGGACTTTCTGTCTTAAGTATTACGTAAATCATCACATCAATATTAAAAATCTTTCACGTTCAAAAAAAAATAGATCGACTTGGTCACCTCATGACAAGATTGCTTAGTATGTATCACACAGTACTACAGGCCAGCAACCTAGCCAGCTCGGATTGACAGATTACCGTGACTTGGTTTTCTTAATACAAATGTATTCATATTTGAAAATTTAAGTTTATCATTTGGAACTTTTCTTATGTTGTTAATCTGTCGGTGGGGTTTTTATTGCCAACTGATTGTTAAGAGCTACTTTGTGGAATATTGATTATTGGAATCAAAAAATGTCAGCGACCCGATATCTAAGGTAAAACCTTTGTTTCGTGCGACGCCCAACAAATTTTCCCACCGTTGCATTACAATCGAGTGCAGCGACCTCCGCTGACCAATCGTTGGAAAGAACGTTTCACTCTACAAATAAACACACGGTAGCACGACAAAGACAATAAATTCAAAACTTCAAAACACATTTCCACGGCGCGTTGACAAAAAGCGCAATAAAAACGTCGGGCGAGTGGCGAGCGAGTGGCGCTGGAGTGGCGAGCAAACACGGCTCCAAGGCGACGGGCGTGACGTCACTCACCTTGACCTTGCCAACAGGTAGAGTTATGGAGATGCAACAACACGCTCGCAGCATTTGCATATGTAGTGTTTTAAGCGGAATTGTTTGACCACTTTAAAACTGCCAGTGAGTTTATCTAACGCTGCTATTTTGGAACAATTTCCATTGAAAACTCGTTAACATGCGTCAGTAACAATACTGCTCTTTACTGTTTACATTTTATCGCTGACCGGTTACAAAATATATTAATGGAACGTTACGTAATATGTTCTTATAACAGAATGAATTCTGCTAATATATTTTCTATAACATTCTTCAATGAGTTGTAACGGGGACTACTAATTGTACCACGTAGTGTAGAGCTATAGGTTCTTGCGTTTTTTTTCCAATATAGATATTTTTATTCAATAATAAAATAAAATATAATATGGATATATATATACGACCTGTGCCACGCAGTTTCACTCGTGTTTATTAGAGAACAATCTATTAAAAATAAACAAACATAACGTGATGTTATTATAGCCTAAAGCCTTTCACGATAATTTTACTATTTAACACAAAAAAGATTTTTTCAATTCGAACCAGTAGTTCCTGAGATTAGCGCGTTCAACAAAACAAACTCTACTGCTTTATAATATTAGTATAGATAACGTACATACTAAACTTTACTTCACCAGGAATGGAACCTGGAGGTCCGGCAAATCGTACCACTGTGTCTACCTAGATCATGAGCGCGTTTACTGTATTCAGTATGTAAGCTGAAAACTTTTTCAAATTCCGTAAACCCTCGGTCGCTTCCTGTACGCATACGTAAGATTTAGGGTCTATTCACACTACAATGTAGAGTCTAGTTTTTTTTTTAATTTTAAATAATGGTGTGTGAAATACGGCGTCCTACTCTTTTAATCCATCATCCATTATTGTCCCACTGCTGGACTCGAGTCATATTCCATTGAGCTTGCTCAGTGCATATTAGTATACTTCTTACATCTTTAGGAACTTTTTTTAGAGAATTTGTATCCGTGTAGGTTTTCTCACGATGTTTTCCTTGACCTAAAAACAGAGCTCGTTAATATTTTTAATAATACGCGCATTACTTTAGAACTATTTAAGAAACATTGGTAAAACATTTAAAACAAACTTCTTAAAACATTTTTTTTGGTCATAATGATATATTAATTTTAAGGATTTATATGATTATTCATCAATATAATCTATTAAAAGTAATATAATATTTATATTTTTGGATTGGTCTATTAACTAGCTTTCATTTTATACCCATATGTAAAAAGCCGCCCCCCCCCATTCTCGAAGCTCTATTTTTTTAAAGTATATAGCCTATGTCACTCTGCAAACTGAGCCGATTTTAATGATATGTCATACGTAACAATCTGTCAAGCCGTTTAGGATGTAGCGTGACAAAGAAATGGACATACATACAAACAAACATACATACGCTCGAAAAAGCACTTATTATACAGTTTACAATAAACTCCAGTGCGTACAAACCCCGGCAGTCCGGATATAAAGCAGGTGGCGTCATAAACGCTGGCCACGTGGCGCCATCTGGCGCGCCAACACTCGTTTAGAACCGGCTAGATTCTATCACTATCCCGGCCTACTCTATGTTCTTGGTGTTCGGATACTGGAGGTATGAGATTTAAGTATCAAAATTCAGTCACTGTGCCATTAGTGCGTATCATTACGTTTCCTCAAAACAATTATTGATTGCGTTTGGCATACATTATAATATATTGTTCATGTTTTTTTTCGGCCTTACTATCGCTTTTACCCGACTGTGTCAGAAGGAGGATAATGTTTTTCGAGCGTATGTATGTATGTTTGTTTGTATGTGCATTTCTTTGGCACGCGCTACAGCCCAAACGGCTTGACGGATTACGACATGTGACATATCATTAGAATCGTCTCAGTTTGCATAGTAAAATAGGCAATATATTTTTTTTAAATGGCGTCTGGAAATAAAAAGGGGGGGGAGGGATGAATTTTTATACTATTAAGACAATATGGATATCAAATGAAAGCTAGTAAATAGATCTATCTAAAAACATATATATACTTTACTACAATATACAAACATATATAGTTTTACTTGGCTATTTTGAAAGCTCATATAAGCGTCACATTAGACATATACAGATACACATAATTATGAACAAAAATTTCGTTTTAAGTTGGATTTTTGTTTTAATGTTTTTAACGATGATACTACTTTTAAACATCTTGTTTATTATATGGGCAATAAAAGCTAGCTTCAGTATTCTACCTTTCAGAAAAATGAGAAAATCGTGGTATGAGGCTATGAGCGTAGAAAGCGTTTATGTTTATCTCTTTTCATGTACCTTTAACGGTTTGCGAGTAAAATCTAGAGCTTTGTCACGTAGAAGCACGGGTACTTTAGCTGGTATTAGGTACTATAGATTCAGATTTATTTTATTTTTATTAATATGAAGTAGCAAACAAGCAAGCAGCCAACCTGATGGTAAGTGGTTACTGCCATGGACATTTGTAAGCAATTTCATATAGAACAGGGGTTCTATAAGAAGTCGACCACAGATGCATTGCTACTTCCGAGGACTGTGATGGTCGCCTCATATAAAAGTGAGCCGGCAACCACACTCTTCCAACGAAACGCAAGAACTTCTTTGTCGAACTACATTGGTTCTACCACCTGGAAAATATACTTACTTCAGTCTGAGTACAATATCACACGCAAGTTTCAGCTATAAATACTGTAACATTGGAACATTCTAAGTGAAGTGTTCCTAAGTAGTGCACCTGCTCTAAAACTTGCAGCTGCTCTGCCTTCAGATGCCATTTATCATCGAATGGATCCGAGTTTGTGGTACTTAGAACTTGCATATAGGTCGCAGTGAATTTCAGTTTAAAGGTGTTTTGGAAAATCTATGTACATTAGTGTATTTATTACGAAGGAACACTGTAATAACTTAAAAACGATGGATAGATTTCATTTTCTATCAGTTTTTGTTTTTGTAATAATACATTTAAACTAATGATTTTATGCGTTTTCATCAAAATATAAAAAAAAAATGCCAATATAAAAAAAAAGTAAAACATCGTGTTCGTACAAGTAATGTACATAAAAGACAAGATTGTGACAGGAACTAAATATATAGCATAATAAAAATAACGCCATCTAGGACCAGTATCCCGGACTAAATCGAACTAACTTCGCAGTCCGCTTAGTTTTGTTCTGTTAGTCTTATACAGAAAAAGCTGGAATATTTCTGTATTAGTAATCACCTCCATATAGCTAAGTTACATTTTTCGCTGGTAAACAACATAAAAACAGTCATCTACAAAAACACTAAAACATGCACGCCCACACAAAAGCAAGAATTTAGCCGAATTAAAATACAATTATGTGTACGTATTATATGTACAATTATTTTGAGTTTTACCAATTCGCACTTGGCCAGCGCGGTGGACTATGGCCTAAAACTCTCTCTTTCTGAGACCCATGCCCAGCAGTGGGACAATAATGGTACGATGATGATGATGATTTTGAGTTTAGTTAAATTTTTCATTTTAAGTAACAGTTACTGTAACGTATGTCTTATGAGAAAAACAGAATCTTTAAACCGAAATTTAGAATTGCCTGCAAAGTGGTAGGTACCACTAACGACATTGCACTATATAAAGTTTAAATCTAACATTTCCAATCCCACCTTTCCCTCAGCAACATTTTCCCACATAAACAACGTAACGAAATCTCGGGGTAAAACGATTTAATTTACAAGAATAACTAAGTGTTGCCAGCTGCGGCTTCAATTACGTGTGAAGGCAAAAATTGTTCGGGCAACACCTGCGCCGTGCACCTGCTTTAACGAGAAAACCACCCTAACACCCTGGGGGTGGAGGGCGGTCCCACCCCGTGGCTAACGATTCTAGCTATGACTAACGCCGTATTGGAACTTTACTTTATTCATTTAACATAGATCTTTTAGTCTTAAAGTCACACTTTTAGGAGGGAGGGGGTCGATGAAATGTGACATTATGTGACAAGAGATAGGGAGGGGAGCTAAACGTGACGTTACATTTCAAAATATTTATATGAGTTTTAAAATACGAAATTTGTACTAGTTACATAAATATTACAATAATATATTTTTTACTCTATTTTTATTGCATAATAATTAAATGTAAATAACTTTGGAACTGTTGTTCTATTTTTTTTTAAATGAAGTAGCAAACGAGCATGCAGTCCACCTGATGGTAAGCGGTTGTAATTTTTAAATTTTCTTGGTTGAGATTGCAAAATATGCGACATCATAGGGAGAGAGGTCTCACAAATGTGACCATCTGTGACAAAGGTGGGAGGGGTCAAAACATCATGAAAATCGTGTTACGTTTATGAACGTCCCCTAAAGTCAGTGACAGTGAACCTTACAATCTGTTACTTGTCTTACGTAAGTAGTTACTGCCGCCTACCGCCTACCGCCTGCCGTCCACCGAAGCCGCAAGAACTGCTTCAGGCTAGCAATAGGTGTAGCGGTGGTTCGTCCCCGGTCGAATACGTTGCTTCTACCATATTCCATGGTTCATATTATTGGTCTATTTACTAGCTCTCATTTAATACCCATATTGCCGTGATAATACAAAAAAATGTCACTCCACACCCTTTTTTCTTTGTTTGCAGGCGCCATTATATAGCTTGTGTCAATTTTTCAAATTAAGACAATCCTAATGATATGTCACAATTCGTCAAGCGGTTTGGGCTGTAGCGTGCAAAGAAATGGACATACATACAAACAAACATACATACATACGCTCTAAAAACATCACTTTCCTGACGCAGTCGGCTAAAAATATCCATACATACTTGTCATTTGTTTGTTCTGGGTTCGACAGAACATAGTCCAGGCGTAGGAGCTGTGTATATGTTCAGCGCACTTGACCGCCTTGAGCAGCTGGCCAGCGCAACGCTGACAGATACCAGCTGTGCAGAGCAATACACCCGCAGAGTGGTAGGTTAGTGCTGGGACATCAAATCAAAATAAGATGGAATTCCGTAATATATATCCTGTTATATTTCTTTGGGATAAATAAATAATGCTTTGTAATAATGCTATAACTATAACCACGACATACAAGATTCTTCGTGTAGATCTTGTATATCGTGTCGTGTACGTCTTAGGCGCCATGTTACAAACAAAAAATCTCTGTGTGCCAAGGACACACAAATAATTCTTCTTTAACATACACACAAAAATTCGACAAAAAAGAATTCTTTGTGTGTACGTTAAAGAAGAATTCTTCGTGTGTGCTAAAACATTCAGTCCCAGAACAAAAATCTATAGTCATAATTCCAATAACTGTTCGTCTCGAATCGTTACGGTTACCTCTCCACGCGTGTCGTCGTATTTATGATAGTATTAATAATAATTTCTATTTTAATATGTCTACATTAAAAAAATGTGTGTCAGCTCCGACGCACTACTGGAGTTTACTTCTTAAGTGCGATTGTTTAAACATACGCAATAACATTAAATTAAGATTTTGTAACATTTATATAAACAAGCTCAATAACATATAGATATAGTCGCTTTGCAG
>DWNE01001310.1:0-22580 GCA_018249875.1 Cecropterus toxeus | reverse complement strand
GATTTCTGTTCTGGGTCTGGGTGTTTGTGTATTCGTGTTTGTGTGTCCATAGCACCCACGACACAGGAGAAAATCCTGTGGGTGCTATGAGTGTAGAAGGCATGTGTGTTCTACCTACATCAATGACAAACATAAAACATGACAGCCCTACACTTTATCAAAGCACCAACAGCATACCTATTGCCGTGACCTTTCCACTGATGTGCAGATTAAATAAATCCGTCGTTCGTTCATAGAAATAAATGCTACGGATAAGAATATTTATATTTTTTAAAGTTCTTTCATATCCTCTTAACCTCACGAGTTTCTTCCATTATGTCACTAAGACTTAGTAACCTTTAAATGTACGAGTGATGAAATCATTGTAAATGTTAATCTTTCTGCTACAAATCAAAATGTGCCCATATAAAATTTACAGTTGGTAAAATAAACATTACCGTCCAAGGAAAACTATGACCAACTTGTAAGAGTAGGTAGCATAATAATTGAACAAGACATGTCGCTTCCCTTGAGAATTTACGTAAATTCGATCATAAAAGAACTCAACTAACCAGTACGTCTAATGATGTGACTGATCATCTAATAGCAAAGAGATTCAATACTATTTTACCATGAAAACGTAATTCGATAGAAGGTTTATGTTATTCTAATAAAAAAACCTTGAAATTTTCAAAATTGTATATATCAGAGTATACTAGCTTTCCATGTACGATAACGTGCAATCGAGATGAAATAGGGGACAATAATCTCTCTCAAAAATCAGACAGGACATGACGGTGGATTTATGAGACAATTTCAAAACAGATCAGAGGTTCATTGACCTATCGCCACCGATGATGCGCTCTGACCTTTGCAGCGATGCGCGGATTAAATAACTCCGTAGATACCTGACACTCTTGGTAAATACAATACGGAATAGTCCCGATAAACCACCTCATAACTAGAAACGATTTTCAATTGTATATCGAATATCGCATCGATGCACGATATCGTTAACCGTTAGTCCAAAATCAACAGATCGTATCGACAAACGTACGAAAACAAATACCCAAAAGTAATGATCGTTCTAATCTTATATTCGCTATCTCTGTTTTACTTTCAACATACGCCAAAATAAGAAGAAGACAACACGAATCATCCATCATTCCCATCCATCCATCTATCAGTATTTCAAAGTCAACTGCTGGACATAGGCTTTCCCTAAACGGCGCTACTCCAACCGGTCCTGAGCCTTCTGAATCAAACGGTTTCCCGCTATCTTCTTTAGGTAATCGGTTCACCTAGTCCGGGGCGACCTGTGCTCCATTTGCCTAGAAGTGATCGCCACTCGAGGACCTTTCTTCCCCATTGGTTATCGGTTTACACGAATAAATATGAGTATTTAAACGAATACTTTTTTGATAATTTGCATCTGAAACTACCAACGTACGTGAGAAACAGTTTTAAAATCGATATAAAACCGTTATATCGTTATAAAAACCATATATCCATAACCGTTTTCAAATAAAACCGAACACGACAAAGCCTTCGACTAATCGGGGATTATTTACCCGGGATGTGTACTTGCGTCACTGTGTTACAGCGTGGGCGCTACCGTAACAACGTATTCCCACGCAAAACGATTATTTAATAAAAACTAAGAAGGTTAAGAATAAAATAAGAGTTCGGTGGTTAACATTATATCTAATTTTATTAGTTCAGGGCTCACTTATATATGAGGCGACCATCTTAGCCTTCGGGAGTAGCAAAGTATCTGTGATCGACTTCAGGTAGAACCCTTGTTCAATATGAAGTTGGTTAATGATGTCCATGGGCGGCAGTAATCACTTACCAATAGGTTGACTGCATGCTCGTTTGCTACTTCGTGCTTATAAAAAAAATTTCAACCTGTGAAGGTGGTAGAACAAGTATGGTACGATTAGGGAGCTACCACCGCCACACGTATTTCTAATGTGAAGCAGATTTTGCATTTCTGTGGAAGGTTGTGGTTGCTGGCTCACTTTCATATGAAGGGACTATCATAATACTCGGGAGTAGCAACACATCTATGATTGACTTTAAACAGACCAGATGGACTGATGGTTTGAAGAAGACTGTGGGCTACCGCTGGATTCAGATGGCGCAGGGTTGGTCGGAGTAGCGCAGATTAGGGGGAGGCCTATGTCCAGTTGTGGACTTTCAAGGGCCGATGAATCGATGAATGGATGGACGGAAGTCCGTGGGCGGCAATAACCAGTTTCTATTAGATAGACAGCATGCTTATTTCCTATCTACCTTACATATGCGTGCCTGCATTTCAATGCCGAATTAGCGTAAGGAACACAAACAATTCAATTTTCAGGAACTGCATCATCAACTTGTTTGTGTTTGCTGAGCAGTTGCGCGTGTGTATGTCAATAAAGTCTAGTGCAAAGTACATAAAGGCCAAGATTGCTTAGCGTAGGGTAGCCACATTTACGTTATCTCGTATGGAAAGTCCCGGAACAACTTATGTTTTCAGGGTTCCGCAACCAAAAGATTAAAACGGAACCTTATTGAGGTTTTACCACATTACACCAACTCAACGCCAACCCTACACGCTTCCAACTAGAACTATCGATTGGGTATCAACGAATCGTCAACTAGGCAATGAACGCATCGGCCACCAGTGGACAACTTGGCGTCAATGAGTGGACAGTGCGTCGTCAAGTGGGAAGCGCGTTGTCAACTAGTTCAACCTCAACCAGATCTATCAGCCGTTACTCGAATTGGCAACGAGTTGGCAACGCGTCGTACATACGTCGTATACCTTTATCTTACAAGTTGGCAAATTCTCTCTTAACTAACATAACATAGAGCTTACATTCCAATGCCATACTGTGAGTTGAGTTGGAGTTGAGTCGGCGTTGAGTCGGTGTAAGCGCGAATACCTTTACTCCGCGTCCGTTTGTCTGTCATCAGGGTGTATCTCATGAACCGTGGTAGTTAGAAAGTTGAAATTTTTGCAGATGATATATTTCTGATTCTGCTATAAGAAAGACTAGTAACAGAATAGAACAAATATTTAAATGTCGCTCCCATACAACGCGATTTCTTGTTCGATATTTATAACGATAACAGATAAGAGGCTTGAAATATTTACATTAAGAACATTCAAGTTTTAAATTCACTTTAAAAATAAATAAAATTATCAAAATAAAATCAAGAGACGTGATTTTTTGGCGTTTTTTTTATAAATAATTGTACGGAACCTACTGCGCGAGTCCGACTCGCACTTGTACGGCATTTTAATAAAATTGAGCGAAGACAAATTTGGCAACAAACATTTTAAAGATCTTACTTAAATTATTTATTAAACGAATCTATTTGTACAGCCGTTTCGATGCATGTTTCAATATTATATTTGCATGTAGGATTAATTGTAAAACATAAATTAATGAAGGAATAACTGAAGGAATAATTGTCAAATCTAACCAACATTTGGCACATTTCCTGTCAATATAAGAAGGGTGAAGACCGTTGTTTATTACCATAATCGATCGGATTAGGCATTTAAGAGGAAACTCCTAGACATTTAAGTTAACTCACATTGTATAGTTCTATATTTCGATTACGCACTTGGGTTTAAAAAATCAGAGTTATGTGACTTGAATTTTAATTGGACCTCCACCGTGGGAGGCCAATTTCACCGAAGTACGTTATTGTAATAATTATTAACTTTGTTAAAAATATTAAAACAAAAAAAAAATGACTGCTTTTTTAATAAAATGATATATTTAACGCTTTATATGAGTTTTTGTCAAAAAAGAAGGTATAAGTATTATAGTATAATATATATTTATTCAGAATGGTCTGTTTACTAGCTTTCATTTGATACCCATATTGTCGTGACCGCAAAAAAAAGCAGGCAGCAAAACTTGCAGGCGCCATTTCTTAAAAATCGTATAGGATATGTCACTCTCCAAACTGAGACTGTCAAGCTGTTTGGTCATTGAAATAGACATACATACAAACATAAATACGCTCGAAAAACATTACCCTCCTTCTGACGCTAAAAATACGAGACTTGTCCCAATTTCCCCTTATGCTACATGGTATTTCTCTAAGCTGTAGAGTTGCAGGCGTGCCGTAGCGGAAAATTGAATCGTGTCTAAGAGGGCTTGGTTTGACGAGGGCCATGAATGCGCTGCACAAAGTGATCACGTGCTATATTTTTACAGATTATATACTACGTTAAATAGGAGTTTCAACAAATATTCTTCATTAAATTAACTGGATGCTTCTATAAAAGAGAAATAACGCTTTCTACGCTCAAAGCGCCACACTAGAATTTTATCCTTGTCGGGAATGCTATGGACACACACGAACACCCAGACCCAGAACAGAAATATAAATTCATCATTCAGATGTCTGACCGGGGATCAAACCCGGAACCCACTGTGTCAGACCCGTGCGGTGCCGTTCCACCACGCGAGTCGTCAATCTCGATACACCTACCCGATGGTGTGACAGAATAGCTACCTTCACCGGAACTAACATAAAACTACCCAAAGTAAAGCTGAAAACCGGACAAACTGGAGAGTAACACACAAAGTGGTGAATGAGTTTCACGGACACGACCTTCAGCGAAGAATCGATAAAGAGGAAAGACATCCTTTAGTGTGAATCTTGAATAGCACTATTCGATTACTTAAGGATGTCGTAGAACCGACTAAGGGCTTAATTTTAGCAAACGGATAGAATCGTTCGCTTGCGAAGATCATTCACTGAGTTAACGATTGCAATGGCTTTTAATACGAAATATATTAAAGATACGATACAATGGTATGACATATACGAGCATTCTGCTTGAAATCAGTAGAAAGCTCGAAGAAGACATGCGTCACATAGAGCTATGAACCTATTTAAAAGCTACTTAGCCACTTAAGGGTGAACACATGTGAGTTGGAGTGATCGCACATGTCCTTGACGTGACAAGTATGTGCATTGCTTAAAATAACTGTCTTTACGGATGCAATGACAGTTATTTACAGTTAGTAGACAGTTTGGAAAACAATGTTCCTATGGATGGATATCCATAGGAACATTGTTGTTTAACCAGGAAGCACAAAGAGAATCAGGTTTACGATGCGAGCTAGTTAAATTTACTTGACATTTATGCCATTTCATGCTAATACGGTTTAGTACTAATACCTAACAATATTTTTTGTAAAATATTTTCGAGTAAATGCTTTAAGCTGCTATAGAATTGAGTATACAAATTTATCCTGTCCTTTTTATGTCTTTAATAATGATCTGAAAATTGAAAATATGTTAGGGATGAAAAAGTTTAATAAGAAAGCCGTGCGTGGAGAAAAAGGCTGTTTAAATGATATAAGTGGGAAGGGCATAAATGTCGAAATAATAGGTATTGAAAGGCATGACGCTACCGCCAAATATATTGAAATGAAGTCTGACGTGGGGACTGAACACAGAACTTGATGTTAAAATTATGGTATCGGGTGAAAAAATTGTAGTCAATAACAGTTTCTAGCCTTAAGGAGTAATCGAGAAGTTTTTAAGATAGTGTTAAGTAATATATTAACCATATGGTTGAAACCAAGACACAACTAAAAACGTGAAATCTTGTAATAGGAGCGGAAAACATAACGCATTCATCAATAAGCATAAATAAAATGATATCAAAGCACTTAAAATTGTACAAATAATCGTATTACAGAAGGATGAACAGACGAATAGATTAAAGTATTACAAATAAATGAACAAGTGCAAAAAATATGATGAGCGAGAAACATATACGGGAAAGCCTATGACGTTTATATTTATCTATACGGGATAGGAAACCGTGTTTTGTTTAAGAAGAATAAAGTAGCGAAAGAGAAAGCAGTACACCTAATGGTAAGTGTTAGTACCGCCCATGAATATCTTTAATCAACTTCATATTTAACTAAATTAGTCAACTTCACTTTAACATAAGTTATTTTTGCAGTCTATCACAGATACCACTCCTGAAGACTAAGATGGTCGCTTCATACATAAGACAGCAACCACACCCTTAAACCGAAACGCAAGAAATGACTCATGCTAAAAATAGGTGAGGCGATGGTATTTTCCCTGATCGAAATACATTGATTGTACCACCTGCTAAAATGATGAAAACCCATGATGAAAGAATTTTGTACCTTATACCGCATCAGATAAACTAATAATGCCAAGTATTAAAGTGCCTACTCTAGTTTCACGATTGACTGAAGATTCCAATTCAAACGTGTCAGAGATTTCCAGCATTCCAATATTTCCAGTATAGGATCGAGTGTTCAGACGTTTGATTGGATGAAAGCTTGAATTCAGAATCTATTCTCATTAATTGGATGGATGGAGATCTGATTTATTTCATTGAACACAAATTAGGAATTTCTATACATTGAACAGTCTTTCCAGCGTAAGTAAAATGTTCTATTTTATTTAGAATGTGAAAATAGAAAATCTTCTCCCCATACAAATAATGCTGCATAGAAAATTGAAAAATGTAACATTGTAATCGTAAAAAATAGGGTCTCGTTATGAATCATACAAAATTTTGCCTCTAACCAAACTACACTTTGTTAATTCTGTGTAAAAAACTAAACACCATTTAAAGTACTTTATAAAGTTACTAAGTTCAGTAATTTATCTCCGCGCAAGAATAAAAGCGATATTTTCATACAAAAATAAACGATTCTCGTAGGTTCATAGACAGCAAGTAGGTCAGGTAAAAATTACCTTTCAACCGTCCTACAACAAACCGTAACAAAGTTTTATGAAAGCTCATGAATATGCGAGTTTAACATCTCTGAAGTTATACTTCACTATCGTTTCATCCACAGTATATTATTGTGACATCTTAGGCTTTTCACAGACGAGGTAGTTAAGAGAATTTTTTTTCAAGTGAAATCTCAATGAAACGAAAATGCGTTACGAAAACAACTAGAATGCGCTGTACCCCTTCCTAAATCAAGCTAACGATTTTACTTCATGTTCAGTAGGTATATGCCAAATAAGACGTTCGAAAGTAGCCTGCTGTGACTTCTTAATTATTAGGGGTCCGTACCCAAAGCGTAAAAACGGAATCCTATTACTAAAACTCCGGTATCCGTCTGTCCGTCTATTTGTCACCAAAAGATACATTTTGATTCGTGATAGCTAGACAGTGGAAATTTTCACAGATGATGTATTTCTGTTGCCGCTATAACAAGAAGTAAACACAGAATAAAGTAAATATTTTTTTTGCCGTTTTTATATATTATATGTAGTACGGAACCCTTTGTCCGAGTTGCACTTGCCCGATTTTTTATTATATTTCGTGTCTGCCATGTGTGAGATGCACAAACTCACGTACACTAATTTAATTTAAATGTTATATATATCCGGGTGTGAGCAGTGATAGCCTAATGGTTGAAACTCGGCCTCTCAATCGAGAATCCAGAGTTCGAATCCCAGGCCTGATCCCACCACTGATTTTTCTAAAATTATGTGCGTATTAGAATTTAACTATCACTGCTTTACGGTGAAGGAAAACATCGCGAGGAAACCTGCACATCTGAGAGTTATCATAAAAAAAGAGTTCTCTCAGGTGTGTGAAGTCTACCAATTCGCACTTGGCCAGCGCGGTGGACTATGGCCTAAAACTATCTCACTCTGAGAGAAGACCCGTGCCCAGCAGTGGGACACTAAAGGGTTGACGAGAGAGAATCTAAGTAAATCAAAGTATAAGGCACTTCTGCTAATTTGGTAAAGGAGCAATCCATAATACTCGTGGCAAATCAAAACCACTCCAATCAGTATGACTCACAGTATTCATAGGCGAAGCTAATCAAATAATACACTTTGTAATGGTTTGATTACATTTGTTTTGCAAGCATATACGTCCCTATTTATATACGGATTACTATGTATTGTATTTAGATTCAAGAATCCTATTTAGTATTGTTCTTTTGCTTTATATATATAATAATTGTGATTTAAAATAGTTTTTTTTGGTTTTGTTAATTCCTAATTTGCATTGGAGTATTGTAAATTGTGAATGTAGTTCGTTAGATTTGAGAATAACATGTTCTGTACGTTATACTAGGTATGAACAGTGCACAAGAAATCTGTAGTCTAGTGCAAAATTTAGCGCATTTCATCCTCCAATGTTTCATGCCAGAATTATTGCTAGCCAATCTTTTTATATCAGACACTTCTGTAGTTACGTTGCATCTTCCTATCCGAATATCCATGGTAGTTTGGCTATTTTAACGACGTCTTTACCACAATAGGTTTATATCCCTAAAGGATTCTAGTATCTGTGTACTCCCGCGCCCTTATTGTCTGCAAAGGTTGTGTCAGTGGCCATCGGTAAATGACCTTTTGAAGGGTGAAACCTAACCCGCCCAGTAAGGTTGACGCCCTTGGACTTCGCCTTGGCTATTGAGTACAATACAAAAACCATAGAGGTTTCCTGCCGCAATTGTGAAATCTTGAAACCGGAGAATGTTGGCCGTGTAACAATTGTATCACGGAGTTAGCTGAGATTGGATATAGTCAATGATTTTTACTATGTTCATTAAGATTTTAATGAATACATAAGACTGGGCAATGAAGTCAAATAAAATGAATAATTTTGAAATGAAGAAGCATCATTTTTTAATTAATTACCAATAAGCAAACGTATTTTAATAAAAAACCGTAGATCAACATTAAGATTTTTTATTTTTAGATGTTTTTACCTAATAAACAATAGTTGTAAACTTAGTAAATTATATTATTTGCGTTGAGCCATTTCATTCATAACATGCATTTATGTAGTATGATGTGAGCTACAGTAAATATGTAATTATGTTATGGAGTTGAACTTTCCATGTCTATTTCTGTCATATATGCTCTTTTGATATAATTCGATAGGAGAAGTAGTGAAACAAACGATAATTATTTTTTTTTTTATATAAATCAAAGCAATCAGATATTACTAATGCTGGCACATGAGAAAATAGAAACACGTTACTGTAATAGTAAAAACAGAAAACATACAATTATAAGTTATAAAGATTGCAATAAAAACAATATAAAAAGTCAACCAGTAATGGACTTTATTAATAGAAGTTAAGGGCGACAACACATGAAATTCCTAGTTGATGAATTGCTCCTGGCGAAAGACGCAGTATTGAGCCAAATTGTTGCATCTATCCGCATATCTCTTAATATCATTTAATTACGTGTCTTTATCGTGACTTTTTCTCAGTGTGGAATAAAAAATACTTATAATGTTTTGCAGAATAGACCAATTCGTTTACTTATTTCTTTTTGTTGTGAAATAATCAAGATGTGCGTAGACAATAAAAAGTGCCAAGATAAAATCTCTGTCAAAAAAGATTTGTCAGTCCCGATATATATTATCTACACATGTTTTGATAATAAATAAACAAATATCGATAGTAAATATTACAACATATTTATTCTATACTTCCGTATAACGATAGAATTCCTCATTCACTTTTAGGATTTATATGAGGTTCTTAAAACTTATTTGGTAACGTGGCAATGCTCTAATTAATAGTATAACTTTAATCAAAATATATATGACCTAAGCTACCTACTGCATCTTTACATAAGCAAGTAAATTAAATACACGACGACAATCCTGCATGGATGTTTCATTAAAGGTTAATTAAAAAGTAATAAACAAAATGATATAAGTGTCTGACACATGTACCTGCATAATAATCTATAATACCTATAATAGTTACAGTACTCGTGCTAGTGTCTGCAAAGCAATAAGAAGATAATTGTCTTATTGTTAACCTAGTCAGTACTTTGTTAATTACTGGACCATAAATAAGCCAATCAAGATATAAGGAAGTAATGGTGTTAGTCAGTTAAATTACTTGTTATTTCATTTTAGTGACTTGTTATTCGCAGAGTGTAAATAATGTTACAGTATTAGTGTAAATAATGTAACAGTTCGTATTTTTTCAGTTGTAGTAAATTTTTATTGAAAGTTTATCTGTAAGTTGTTTTGTAGGTCTATCCCGTTAATTGTTACGATACTAAAGAAAAATGGTATGATGCACAAAAAGTGTAACACCATAAACAAAAAACATTGATTAAATGTTGATATAATATTGTTCCCAGTATCTGTGACGTCATAAACTTTGTTCATAAATTTCCCTCCCATGGTTCCCTCCGTGTAATTTCATATTTTTGATTTATTTTTTCTACAAACACGATACCTATTGGATGTTTCATTAATAACGCGTTAAAATACATACATGTTATTTTATGCGCGTTAAAATATATACATATTTTTCTTATATGAATGTTTCTTAGTGATAGACAACATAATTAGATGATATCTATTCCTTAATCTGTTTTAATGCATCTTTGGTTACCTATGACACTTATTTTATGTCGATGCCTTCAGTTCGCTGTAATTTGTCACCTTTGACATTTCAAACTTTTAATTCCTGTTGTTACGTAACTGTCTAGTTTGTTAAACTCAGGCAGCCATTTTCCTCAGTATGGTTTCCATTTTGATCACGCAGTGCACTGCGTGGCAACAGCGCGTCGTTACGTATTGAAGGCTTTGGTTCAGGTGAAAAGGTTGTATAATAAATCTACATACAACATAATTACTAGAATTACTTTTGGTTCGTCTGCGATTTCCTTTTGTACTCGATGTGAATGAAGCAATCTGATATATAAAAAGTCTAAAAGCCATCAAAGATGTAATTGAATGTATTCCAGATGTTGGTAAGCTGCATCACTGAACATTAGATGAACTACATGTTCCTTCCTTCTATTCTCCTAACAAACGACCAAATTAGCAACTTTGATGGGAGATGTTGTGATGCGTTCGCTAATTTGTTTGATAAAGGATATAATGGTAGTGTCGTGATCGTTGTTAACCAGACAATCAAATTGACGGTATCCTCGTGCATCAGCGCGTGGTAACCACTCGATATCTATGCTGTTGATTACTCTCTTATAGAGATTAGTCACAGAATAGTAGCTATGCAATATTTAGTCATTCCTACATTTACCTGTTTTTTGAGTCTTGGTAAATATTAATCATAATGGATTTAAATTCTTGTCCCGTTAAGATTTCGCATTAAAAGGTAGAAAAATATTTAGATTGTGAAAAGATACCCAGATTGTCATCAAACTGGTCTAAACTTAATGGCACTGTAGCCAACATGTTGTGTAATACTAAGAATGCATAAAAAATATTATAAAGTTTTTTTAATCTTAAGTGTAAAATCTAAAAATTCTAGTTTTCTTTAGCATATTCATAAGTCGATAAATGGAGATCCCTTATCAAGTAGAACTAATGGTAACTCAATAATTGAGTAATTTAAAACATGGAATTGTTCAATCACAATTCTAATAGTCTTAAATTCCGATATTTAAACCTCAATTTGGCGTGAACACGATCCGGAAAACTTGTTTGTTAAGTTTTTATGGCCAATTTAACAACGTGGGTCGCTGTAGATACGATAGCCAAACAAAGCGAGTTACGGCATGGAACGAGCCTATAAAACGGTCTTATTGCAAGGTGCTAAAATTCAAGTCAGTATAACTTGTCTTAAGACAAAGCAAGGCCATGTGGTACTAAACAGTGCGACCAGCAAGATAATAATTTTGGATGAGAAAATTAACTTCGGTATTGTTCGTAGGTATCTTGAAATTATCCTCGTCTTTAATTTTTATAATATTATCGATTATCTTAAATTGATTCCCAGCAGTCTTTACTGCAACTGTGCACATTAAATATTGTATAACTTACTGAGAAATATCTTTTATTATAGGTATACCTGACTCATTGAGATCGTATGGAAACCGTTAAATCTGAGAATAAGGTTTGGATGAAGCATTCGAAAGCAGGGTATAATCCTTTCTGTGAAACGATGACTTATTTCGTACAGTTAACTGGACCCGTGCGAGGAGATTTCTAAAGATTTAGTTGACCGTAATCTTTAATTTAAATTATGCAATAAAGGCACAAGAAAAGGGTTGAGACCGAAGGTGAGAATAAAAATTTCTAGGAATATCAAAAGGCCCCAAGGATGTAGTTATCGCACAAAACATGACGGTGTTAGCATATATTAGACTATTTGTTCTAATTAATTCCGTGTCACGATCCGATCAAACATAGTTGGTAAATAGCTCAAAGTTTACATATTTTTCCTAAGCAAATACAACATAAAACCCGCATAGCAAAAATGCCATGTCATGTTGGTATTGACATATGAGCTGATTAGGAAATTATATGGATAAATTTCATCGAGACATTTCTTGAAGGTCTAGGGCGATTTGATAACCTCAACTTAGATAGATTTTAATATTCTAAATGTAGTTCCTTACATAGTGTGAAATTTTGTGCATGTTATATTTTTTGTTGTCTTTGTTAGGATTGTTAAATTTTAATCTCTTTCAGGTCAAAGGAAAACCGTTTAAGTATGTCGTCTATATCTTTTTCTTCCTTTACGACGATAAGTAACAAAAAGTATTTCACGGAAAAGTGTACAGGTATATCTACATAACTTACTGGAACTGACGTAATATTAATGTTATATTAATTCATAGAAAAGTAAGTGCGCCAAGTATTCTTCGTATATCTAAATTATACGGCTTTGAAACTTTAGGTAACAAAGCGTTCATAAATGAAGTTAACAATAACGATACACGATGAAGATCCCACGTGGCGTTGCTGTCCCATATAGTTTCCAGTTTGATGCACCATTTAGGCAGACATCTAAACGTTTACTTAAGCATTCCGTTCTAAGTCTGGGTAATGTACTTAAGTGGGTTCATGGCAACCAACTCATAGAATCATTGTCGTCATGGAATAATTATTGTGGTGCTGTAAAGGGTCGTTTATTTATTTGTATAAAAAAATAAGATTGAAGATGCAAATTATGATACAGTCCACCTGGTGGTTAGTATTCTGTACCGCCTAAAGACGTCTGTAACCGACTTCATAACGAACAGGAGTACTATCTGAAGTCAATCACAGAATTGCGTTGTTTCTCTCGAGGACTGAGATGGTATGACTCATATAAAAGCTGACAACAAGCAGAAGCAAGAACAGCAGAAGTAGTTGTGATGGTGGTACTAATCGAACTATACTTGTCTTACCGTCTAACTCTCAAATGGTTTGTTATTTAGTTCATTTTAGTGTCTATCGCTTTAAACTTGTCAAAATTCACAAAGTATTCGCCGGTGTGATTTCAACTAATGATTTGGCAGATTCTGCTGTTTACTAAAGAAAGTTGGCACGCACTGTCATTTCATCGATTCTTGTTAACATGCACCTATATAAACAAGCGTTCTCTTTTGACCTACTATGTGCAATAATTTTATATTACTGAGCGTATATCTAATAAGAATGAGCTCAAGTAACATTCTTGGCAAGCTTTGTTGTGTTACTAACTCCTTAGAATTCATAATTAGTATTCTAAGCTGACGTTGAAACTATAATATTGTAGTAAACATTTTAACAGTTTCCTTTTAAATGAAAAATGCTTGTTTTATTTTAGGCATGAAGATAAATCTCGTTACGTTCCAAGTACAAGGGTTCTATAGCCAAGTGAAGTCTGACATATAGCAATATCGGTTCAAATAGAAATTAATCAAAATAAACATGATACTAAAATGGACAATCCAAAAAAGATTTGGTCTCAAACTACAAACTAAATACAGAAGGACTGGATCGGTAATTACTAATAAACAGAATTAGAAAAGAAATAATATCCTTACTACAGGCTTAGAAAATACTATATCTAAAACCATCTACGTCTAAAATTGGATATCTCTGTTGGAACGGTCGGGAAGGCTATAAGACTTGACGTGGACTTGCCTTACTGGTTCCGAGGTCCAAAAATAGACGGCCACTTCGCAAGTAACGGTGTGCACGGGCAGAAATACACGTACACATTTCTCTTATCTCCGACAACGTAATTTGCACCTTAAATGAGTCTTTTACATCAGGTTTTACATTATCGTTGACGCCCGTAAAAAGTAGATTGCTTAAGGAATTGCAGTTGAAGCTATAATCTTGTTCTGTAATTGTTACATCTTTGATTTAATTATAGAAGACAGGCGCGTCAATTATAAAAATGCGACTGGTATTTATATGCTATTCTTTGTTTTTAAAACAGATATGTCTACCATTTTATATAATGCTATTGTTAAGATTAGATTGTTATAAAATATATAGTTGCAATATTTTAAATATTAATTATTAGATGCCACCTTAACTACAATAGCAACTACATTAATGTAAATTTATTATTCAATAAATTAAGTTAATTTATCAATGCAGTTATAAACAAGATGTTAATGTAATTTGCTTCAAGCATTACAATGCAGTTTTTAAGTATAATATAAACGTTGTAGTAAATTCATTGAATCTATTATAAGAAGTTGTATACGTACACGATGGACAAATTGAAATTCCATTTGATCAATATAATAACAGTTTGCTTGGTGACTGGGCATACAAAATGTGTCAAGCTCAAGTAAACGGCTCCAATCATGTTAATGCAGCAATATGTCAAAATTGTTGACAAGTCATAAAGTCAAACCCGATTAAAGTATTAAATTTTGATGTTGGTGTAACCATTCATTAGCGTATTACGAATTTTTCGCCGAAAATATTACGAAACAGGAAAATCTTTTGAAGTTACGAATATGATCAGTAATTTTGCATTTCGAAGTCAATGTGAAGTGGAATCAATTTATTATTCTCACTTTAGAGAAGTACTTCATCATTATACAAAAACCCGAAGATGTTAGAAGGACGCAGACATTACGTCGTTCTATAATGTAATCCCACCAATCCAATACTGTGATTCTACTGCTGGATTGTCGGGATTGGACAAAAAACATTCTTGAAAAATAATTATCGAACCTGCTGAAGTTTTTCATTATTTTTCAATTGTTTCTTGTCGTACGAAAAAGTAACTCTAAAAGTACCTGGTATTAGAGATTTATGTTTAGTTCAATGGTGTTCAATTTTGCATCAACGTACGAAAGTGGATTTATAATAGATAGTATGGATAGTGATGTTAAAGTACGTGGTATCGAAAATATTTCCCTTGAGAACAAATACATTGTAGGAACAGTAATTAAAAAAAAAACATGCTTTCTGTATTTACAGTCCCACACTAGGATTTTCTCCTGAGTCGTGGGTGCCAAGGACACACAAAGACGAATACACAAACACCTAGACCTAGAATAAAAATCTTAACTCATTATTCATATTTCTGTCTGGCCGGGAATCTAACCCGGGACCAACTGCGGGTCAGACCAGTATGGTGGCCGCTCCGCCACGCGGGTCGTCAATTATTCCTATCTAATCCTAATCTAATCCTACTATATCAATTGCTGACACACTTTTTTAGGCCTGTTAAAATTTATGTATTTGTGTAAATGGGGCCGTATTCTCAAAACATAGTTTAGCGATAAGCAAGGAGGACATCCCATTTGCTTGCGAAATCGGATTCAACGAAGCAATTTGCAATATTTGCTCCGTTTCAAGAACTGCCTATAAGCCACTAATGTTCAAGAAGTGAGAATGACCTTAAAATCTTTATGTGACGATAATGATATCATCTTTCCAAGAATTTATTTTATAAAACAGGACCTTCTATATATTATTTCCTTTTTTATTTGATCTAAATTCATATTTTTGCTGTCATCACATTTACAAAATGTAAGAGTTGGAAAACTTAGCCTAATATGCTTAATACATTCCAACACTGATATAAAATTTGTTAATTATTTTATTTTTTTTTGCATTTCAAGATACCTTTGACTTTCTTAGTCACATGTGTTAGTAAAATTATCTTAATGCTTTTACTTAGGCAGGATATCATCATCCTTATTCTGTTGATACCAATTGTCTCGATCTTCACATTTCCGTTGACTCCCTTTCACTTATGATTCATATTCCATTGTTCCATTCGTGCCATATGTCGTATATGTTACTGGTACTGACATGGCTCGCTGAACACCCTTTTTCTGGCTTGTTGCGGCAAAAGGGGTCTATATTATTTTTTATCTGTTAAATAATTGTTATCGAGTGTTTTATTGTTGGAATAGATAAAATTAGGTCTTAGTATGCTGTTCTGCTAATTGATACCATTTCTTGTTCCAAATAAGACGAATATTATATTTATTCACACAGTGTTAAAATACTGCGGTTCCGTTCTGTTTGTTTCCGTTATTCCCTATTTTAAGTTTAACAGTAACTATTGTTTACTTGTTACTTATCGTAGAGAGTTCATAAATCTTCTCCATATCTGAGTTAAGTACAAGAACTTCTCTGGATTGTTCGCCTCTTATTATTACTATAATGTAACAATATCACAAAAGTGGAACGAACTTCCTTGTCCTCTGTTTAATTATGTTGGGTCAAGATTTTTGATCTCAAACTTGTATCTCAATACTCTCATTTGATAATGTTGTTGTTATCAGTAATTTATTAATGTTACTGGCGCATACTTGAATCAACGTCACGATATTTATCGATAAAAACTTTATTATACTTCTTGTGTTTTTATACAAAAGTGAGATTTCAAGTTCAAGTCTCTGTTTTTCCGCCTACACAAGTTCCAAAACAATGAATATAGTTACATCGTTTCCATTTAAGATACAGTTATATATAAGTAGTTCACCTCTCACAATAGTTTCCTTAACTGCTGCTCTATCTATGTGATCGTAAAACAAATTATGTAAAAGTTGTAATACACTGGCCACGATCCAAGAAGTAAATTTTTAAAATTCTAATCATGTCCTAGACGGATTAGCGCATTTTTATATGTATTCAGGCCATGTCCAATTACATGGCTGTTACATAATCATAGCGAGATTGTGCAAGAATGTCATATAAGACCATTACAATCCTCCTTGTAAAGATGTGCGAATGTGGTCATTGTAACTTATGGCTTGAGATTACAATGGCATGGAATATATCTAGGATGACCAGACCTTCGTACGTAATTGTACATGCCATAAGTATGTACTCAAGTTACAGAGAGTATCTATTAAAGAATACTGTCGACGATAAGCATGAGAAACGTATATCATAATATACAATTATTCAGCTATGATTAATAACTATAAACAGTATACTTAAGTATCATATCATATGAGTGAATTATGCATAATCGACATCCGTAGACCGTTGAGACGGTAGTCTGTATCAATTATCATAAAAGGTTCGCAGATTATTTCTATACTAATATAATAAACGGGAAGAGTTTGTTTTTTTATTTGTTTGAACGCGCTTATCTCTGAAGGTTAATAACGGAATAGTTTTTTTATATTATCACAGCAACTAAAAATGAAAGGCTTTTATTTTCTACATGTAAGATGAACGTCTTCAAGTTTGCCCATGCACTAATTTTTAAACCCATTTTTACTATGTTATTGATTCATTCGTCCCGGTATTAAACATCCTTCTATGACGCCAATTTAACAAATTTACGAATAACTAAATATAAATTCAAGAAGTTACCCGACAGGTATAGCATAAAATATACCAAGATTCCAATGATTCAAATACACATTTACTACAGTTTTATCATTATAGATAATATCGGGCATGTATTCATGAATAATGGATATTTTTACATGCAATTACTGTCACGATGGATAATTTTGCCCCTCTTATCTGTAATCAATTTAATTTAATGACATAATAGATACGGGTGCTCTTGAGATGGCATCATTAGCTTTAAACATACTATCAACCTTATGGCGTCCTCGTGGGAACGTTCGTAGTCTGTAATGACCTACATTGTTGAATGCATCTACAGAATCAACTCGGAATTATACCATGTTTGATAGTGAATTCTTTGCAAAAAGTAACTTGTGTAGCTTCTGTTTCCGATCTATGTTTAGATTAATGTTTATTATTAACCTCATCCTTTCATTGTTCTACTGTTGTGATACTACCGCTTTATTTCTTTTCACATCGTACCATAGTTAGTTCTACGAGTATTATTGATCATATCTCCTATGTTCCTATATTCCTATGTATCCTAGTTATGTTCCGTTTTAAAGGTAATAAGGTTTGCTAATATGTATTATTTTCCATTTTGGAAGATCGCTGTCAAATGCTGATCAATTACAACAAGATAACATTCCCGTTTTGTTCTACGTCGCGTTTTGTGTATGCAAGTTTTATTTTTAGTTGGCCTTAGATGACATAATGTAATTTTACTATTACACAACTTATGGGCTTTGTCCTTTGTAGGTTTCTTTAATCAAGGCAAAACGCGCCTGCGTTGTGCGATATATTTCTTCTTAGATTTTTCTAGACCTTTTACGATCAATTGTTTTGATTTATTTTCTAATAAGATCCATTACTACATTTATATTGATCACTAGTAGACCCGTGCCCACTTCGTTGGGCATTAAAAAAAGGGTACCAACATACGTTACCTTTCTACCCCTATTTTATATTCTTAGGGGTTGATTTTCAAAAAATGGTGAAATACCTAATTCATTATTACTACCCATAAAGCCAAATAGTAAGTTTTATCGAACTTGCTACAGAATTAGCGGACTTTCATACAAACTTTTAACCCCTATTTAACTCCCTTAGGTGTTGAATTTCTAAAATTCCTTCCTTATCGTTCACTTACACCATAAAAGAAATCCCTGTACTAAATTTCAAAGTTCTAAGTAGAGTAGTTTCGGCTGTGCGTTGATATCTAAGACAGTGAGTCGGAATTGCATTTTATATATGGATATAGATGATATCAAGAAATATTGCTAGATGCTAAAAATCCTGCAGCACAACGAAATCTTCGCTTAGTCTATGTTTTTTTAATTTTTGCTAAGGTTCGTCAATTGACGATAACAATGTACTCTGTTAAACATTTCCAGAGAAGGCAAATTTGATATTATTCTTTGAGGGTTTGTTTAAACGGACATATTTATCACCAAAACAATTCTCTTGTTTAAGCGTTGTTATGATGTATCGGTCTACTAACAGGAATAACCATTGCGTGTCCATTATTGATTACCTTAATATTTTAATTACTACTTGCGCCATTTTAATTTTGTTTCTAATGAATGATTTATTCTTGGTGATGATAGCACTTATGGCATTGTAATAAGGTGTAAGGGCAACAATGGACCAGTTAGGTGTAAGATAAGACGCGTCCTACATTACTCACACCTGTTGCAACACGGTCTTGTACCTACACAATGCGTTGCTACGCAGGGCATGGAAATAACCTGTACATTGTTAAGCATGTAATTCAGCAAATAATACGTATGCACATTCACATTTGTTATTACTGTTAGTTGTTATTCTCTTTAGTTTTTTCCAATAGCATATCTTGGCCTGATAGATTTTAATATGTGAAATATTCACAGAATTATTCTTTCAATAATGGTGTTCGATGATATCCATAGCATCCCTACATTTTATGGACATATTAATTCGGATCTAGGTATGAATACGGATGTATAAATATATAACACCGGTTCCAGTTACACATAGTTTTGGATACTTTTACTCATATTACTTTTTTAGGAATTGTGAAGGAAAGAAAATTCAAATGCGACATATTTTAAAGATTATTTATTTATCCTATGGTACTAATTGCAAAATATTACAATTTATGCTAGGTAAAATCTCTACGTACCGTGTCTCATTTAGATTCCACTAGAACTATTACGATTTTTTTTCAACGGATTCGGTTAGCGTTTGCTATAATATCACAGTTCAATAATGAAAGTGGTAACCTTCATCTAATCTTTATCAAAAATAAAAAAAAAAATAATGGCGCGGCCTAAAAATAAAATAATGGCCAGAATCATGTTGCATATGATTTTAAGCTGATATTATCGCGGAATTGATTCATTTTAATATGTTACTGGTATTTACGATATGCGATTTTGAATCATGTTAGTGATTACCGACTATCAATTCAGTTGCGTGATCAATATCATTATCATATATTTTATTAACAACCAGTTACTCAAGAACGTCAATCGCCGATATAACATTAAATTATGTGAATTCATTTAATTAAGCATTTATGATGTTATACTGTGGGTGGTTATCTAAAACTGCGTACAATTTGCTATTTAAAATTTAGGAATGTCAACGCTAATAAGATGACTTCAAGTTATGTTCTCATGCACAAGCAAATTACAGTTTTTGCGACTATGAGGTCATGTTTTAACATTTTGGCGTCAATCAATAACCAAAACAGACAGCGGTAAACAGATCAAGTTTTTAAAGTAAAAAATCTCAGATTACATTTCTTGGAAACTTTTGGGACAATTTACTTATTTATCTACGCTCACTCGTTTAATTGATTAATGACTAACCAAATTCATCCTCTTTTTCAGGTATGTACTCATGAAAAGCAGCTGAAGAATAAGTAAGAATACCTTGTTTTAAGAAATTAATATTTTTTTCCATTCAATAAATTATGAATATTTATAATTAGAGTGCAGCTGTAAATTTGGAGTGTTAGCTTTAACTTATTTCTGAGCGTGAGGTAATTTTACAACTGCTCCTCCCCAGTTGAAGGTTAATCCTCTCCCTCTAATGACTCGTAGGAAACATCAAAATTCTAACTACTTATTTCGCAACTTTTACACGTCTCGTAGAAAATAAAATAGGTGATAACCAAACCAAGACTCTCTCAATGTGAGATCGGATGAGTTTCGACTCAAACTTTTCTGTCCCTAAATATTTCACGTAAATAATGGATGTCTCCTTAAGGACAACTACAAATTGATCACTGTCCATATTTTAGAATCCTGTTCCATATCAAGTCCTTGGACATCAGTGACTATTCAGATGGACAGCAAGTTCGATACTGCCATTGGAAAACACGTACTTGAATGACTTAAGCATTCTCTAAATGTGTATTAGAGAAAGTGGCGCCTATTGTAACTTAATGAAAAAATACAGTTCGCTTTACATTGCTAGTTTTATTTTAGAGCTGACCTTACGCTTTCTTTTTTGGTAGGTAATCTAACTACGCACATATGAACTATCAGGTTATAACTCAGTAAAACTTAACACTTAAAACCGTTAGAGAAATCACGACAGCGTACACTTTCGTTAATACTGAACCAGTTCATTTGAGAACTTAAATGTTATGCGTACTTTTTGCTATGTTACAATAAATTACTACTCCAAAGTTTTCTTCTCTTAAGGAAATATATTACCAGGCAAAAATTATGCATAAAAGGTTTTTGCAACCGTTTTTTTTTTGCAACACGTTTTACTTGAATCTGCTTTCTCATTATTATGTGAGGGTAAATACTAAAAACGAATTCAAGTTATTACGTGTTTTGAGAATGGTCAATATATCTTTTGAACTTCTGGCGTCCCTCCAGACCAGACTCTAGCTTCGACAGCAGCTGGTAGAATACCTATAGAGATATCATTTTAAATCATAGCTTAATTTGATTTACTACGTAATTCTTGCTAACTCAACCGAGTAATGTTATTTATTTGCATGCCATGCTTCTACGTAAGAAGTTACAATTTTGTTGCGTTTACCTACAGCGGGGCTTCTGGCCGGTAAATTGAATGAACCTTGTCTATTGTTACGTTAAATGCTCTTAACCGCTCTAAGTCGTTTTGTATGAGTTATTACATAATATGTAGACGGTAGACCGGTATAGAAATTTATTGAAGAGTATTTGTACCCCGCGGATTCACCCGTGTTTAAAAGATATGTAACATACATTTAAATAACTTTTGATAAGGCAGATGGACTTTAATGAAATAAATATAAAATGTTGCTTGAAGACTAAAAATATACTACTAATCAATAAAATTGAATTTCCGAAACACAGACAAACAGACAGAAATTTTAAAATTAAGAGAAATTCTCTTCTAATATTGTCGCTGCCATTCATGGATCCTCAACACTGGAGACTTGTGAGGTTAATCCTTCAAGCGTTAAGGCTGTAGTATATGGCAGAAGTAGGTGTGGATGTAGTACTGGAGTCATGCTCAAAATACATTTAGTATTGCTTAATGTGGCAAAGTGGAATATGAATCGCGATAAGTTGGCGCCAGACATGTGTCTCCATATTGATACACGTGAGTCGAATTATCACCTTTCTGATTCGTGTCCTGTTGACATTCGAAAACCAGTTGTACAACTGCGTCGTATGTATTATTATTTTAATTACAGTATTATTATATAAAAAAGTTTAAAAAATATCCAGAGTATACCTTCACCGTAATGTTGTAAATATTCAATGACCATGCAGCATGAATTACATGTATATCTAAATATATATATATATATATACGTGACGAATAGATAACCTCTCTTCCTTTGGGAAGTCGGTTAATAATGTGTTTTATTATTTTAATTACAATATTAAAAAGTTTTAATCCTATGGTTCAGAATGTCCCTTCACGAATTTAATGTTGCATATTTCAAATATTCAATGACGAGGCAACGGTAGGCAAAAAGATAAATATCTAAGACTTAATACATAATATGTATGTACAGCCACGAGCAAAAGTATTAGGCACCATACAAAACTTTTAGTTTGAGGTTAATATTGTCTTTGGGAATAAAACT
>DWNE01001309.1:0-22583 GCA_018249875.1 Cecropterus toxeus | reverse complement strand
ATAAAAATATAATAAAATTAAAAACAAACAAATAAAAAATAAAAAATATATTTTTTTCTGTTTCACCCACAAAAAAAAAATAACAAACAAACAAATTTATAACATACATACACTACTTGTTACTAAGTACTGACAAGGCATAACATTAGAGCCGCGACAGCGTCATAAAGCGCCATGCGACCCAAGCTTTATATGGATATTTGGTGCAAAAAGTTTAGCTACTCAGCAGTAGATGGCACTTTTTTATTTTAATTAAAAATGCTTCATAATCACAAAAGTAATATAATCAGTGGAATATACGCATATGATATAACAAAATTAGACCAGTTACACAAGAGCAATAAAACCAGTTGTAGTATTTTTCTTAATACATCGTTAAATATAATAATTACTTTATTTTGCAAGCAGAACTTTCTCAGTATTTGAGATACAAATAATATAAACAAACGGACATGCAGTCTTTAATATTTTGGCTTCAAACGTAAGCTTTGGTAAGGGTAGAGCAAGGCTTTTTTCGACGCCTTTTAATCAACGCTTCACTGTCACGTTTGTTGTGTTTCGGTTTCATTTTATTAAATATTCTTTTTCGTATTTATCTCCTTTCACTCTAAGATAGGAACTACGCTCTTTCTTATACGACGTTTCCTTATACAACGACTTACTAATTTTGTTTTAATCTCTAGTGTTCCCATTCATCAGTATCGTCCGTTTCGCGAATACGGAATGCGCTACCACGAACACGTTGACGGGGACGTGCCTAGCTCGCCGTGAGTGCAACAACTTGAATGGAACCATCACTGGAAACTGTGCGTCTAGACGCGGCAGGTGTTGTATTGGTAAGTACCTATTTTGCTCTGTATGTTTCTCTGCTCTTAGTTAATTATATTTCATCAAATTCATTGTGTTCGTTTTCGCCCATATATTGCAATTAATATTGCACATTTACGTTTTCATTTTCAGCCTTGTCTTGCAATGTTCTTTGCAATGACGACATTTTAAAAGCTTCGAAAGTGGACATGCTCCACGTGTCTAATCTGGATTTTGCTTTGCCCAAATTAAAACCATGGTGTATAATTTGATCATTCACGACCAACTTAGATTAACCGCTCTTTGAATCGCTTGAGCAGTTGGTAGATTTAATGATTAAGTGGTGATCAAGTGACTGCCAAAACCGCTGTCAAACTGCTCGGCAACTATTTTTTTAACTTATACATTAAGCGATTTCAAATCCAGGTTGACGAACAGAAGGAGTAGCGCGCATTGCGACAGAGTTCATGTTCACCAGGAGCAGGTTATAATAAACTTCATATTGAACTTCAAGGCATCTGGGTTACGACCTTTATTTAGAAACCATTTAACCAAATACACACCTACATATTTATTGTTATTCAATATGGGCTCGTGAACCTCCAAATGGAATTATCAATGCTTATGCGTTTTTTTCTTACATCATATTTTATCTGTATTATGCTAAGCGGCGTTCATTCTAAAACTTTATTAATTTCGTTTTATCTACTTTTTATTTACAGTATCCCGATCGTGCGGTTCAACCACGAATGTAAATAATACCTACTTCACTAATCCTGGATACCCATCCGCTTATGCTGGTGGCCAGAGTTGTAGCATCATTGTCAATCGATGCAATAACAATATATGCCAGGTAAGCTAAAGATCTTGGTGCCCCCACAAGAAATCTTTGATTATTCGCAAGCAACATGAGTATGTCATATTTTTTGTATGTTTATAATACCCATTGTTCGACTTAGGACCTACGTAGAGAAAAATATATGTATATAACATTTTGAACGTTTCCCATTTAAATGTTCTATTTATCACAGACAACGATGTTTTTGCTAAGCAAAAGTCTTTCCCCGAAACTAGGAAATTGATATGTAAAGAATTTAATATTATTCCATCCTGTTGGGCAATGCAACTTAAGTGGTAAAGTTACGAGTAATTAATCACTTATCTACGAATGAAAATGTCCGTTAATAATATTTTTGTTTTAATATTTAATAAAGCATCAATGGTGAGGGCGTGGGGCATTCTGAGGTTGCGCCCAAATGGCGTATTTTTTTCTTTATAATATTGAATTAGCAAATGAGCCTGCAGTACATCTGGTATGGTGGTAAGTGGCTCCTGCCGCCATAGGCATCTGTAATCAACCCCAAATAAGATCAGAATCTTACCTAATATTGGCCACAAATACTACTCTTGAAGACTAAATTTGAACGGATAAACATATGTCCCTTACCACACCCTCCACACTGCTTTTATTAGGCAGAAAAAAATGGCGATGGTGCTTCCGGTGTCGAAACACAAAGAGTTCTACTACCTTCCACATACGACATACCTATGGACTATTTTACAAAAATAAAAGCTGAAGTGCAATTATTGCTTTCAGCTGCGCATAGATTTCCTAGACTTGGTCCTCGCGCAGCCAGATGGCGACGGAGTGTGCACCACAGACTCAGTCACAGTGACTGGCGGCAACACGATCGTGCCGACAATTTGCGGTGACAATACCGGCCAGACGATCTTCGTGGACTTCAACGGGAACACCGCTATCACCATAACTATCACCGCGACTCTAGCCACGACCTTCTCGCGGCGATGGAACATCAAGCTCACACAATTAGGCTGCGACTGTCCGGGAATAGGTGCTTTGCTTTAATTTATACTGAGTAGGCTTGGGTAGTTAAGGATGCCAGTTACGTAACGTTTTTAGTGTTGAATGTTGGTCAGTGGCAACCAGCGGCGTAGCAGGGGTTTAGGCCGCCCGAGGCGGAATTTGAACTCGCCGCACATATTGTTTAAAAACTTTCGCTAAATAAATTCTTCTTAAAAAACACTTTTTCTTCTTAAATTATCTTAAAAGCATTATAACATTGATAACATCCCGCAACATCGATGTCGATCAACACTCTTCATTGCTTCTCTGAAGTAACGCTTGCGATACGACACATCGATACAAAATGATGCGATAATATCGCGTATCAGTACAAACCAGTTCTCTACGATTGCGAAATGAAATAACAATAAACTTTTGTGAATGCCTAGGCAGCCATTGTTACCACAAAAGTGCCACCTATCGGGTTCAAATTATCGTATCCTTGAATACATGAGATTTAGGTACTCATGATAAGATTAATCGAAAGTTATACAGCCAGGAATACACTTTATCTCATGTTAAATGGCCACTTCCTGTGGCTACCGAAATGCATACGGCTAAATTTACATACATCATCAAATACCTACTCATAAGATATTAGGTATTTCTACTTAGTTGTGTTTCTACTAACTTTACTCTTTACTTGTAACAAAGAAAATAAAAACCTAGTTATTAGGATTCTCCAATAAGTGCAGTATTAAGCGCTGTTGTATTCTTTGGCTGTTTGAATTGTGTTAAGAAAGAAATACTTATCCGAGGTGTATCTAACATCTAGGTATCAGACTAGTTATCAGTTATCTGGGGTTGATCAATGACTTCCATGGCCGACTTACTATGGACATCAGTGGCCACTTACCATACTGTAGGTATACTCGTTTGCTACGTAATTAAAAAAAGTAAAAGTTTATGTTTTAAAACGGTTCTTTTATAATCTTTTTAAAACTTGTCAGCGCCAAATGGCTGTCTACAATATTACACGGGCGTCTCGGGAACAATCACAAGCTTCAACTACGGAACTGCCGCGAACGCCGCTCTGAGTGCATCCCTGGTAACTGGCACCCGGCAAATAGCAAACTTGAACTACGGAATATGCATAAGAATGGAGGCTGGCTACTGTGCTATTCAATATGCTCAGGTACGAAACCATCAATTGCGGCTCTAGGTTGATGAGGTACCCCCATAGTCAAGTACCCTTCCCATCTCGCTGCCCCAACTAGGTATAAAGCTAATAAAGTCATCGTCTTAAGTTTGTCCGTCACAGTACAAAAATTAAAAAAATAAGAGGACCTAAAACCCTTCCGATAAATTTAAAATATATTCTTTATCCCAAGATACTATTTTTTTTCGCTATCATTTTCTTTGGCAGTCTTCCTAGATACTTTGACCATACTTTGACTCACTGAATCCTTAGAAAAATCCTGGATCCGCCAGTGGCTGACAGTATGTACTACGATTATATAACTGATTAATGATTTTTACAGACAGGAAACATTTATTCGTTCACTGTGACGGGAGACGTTGAAGGAGCTGATAACACTGTGCTCGGGACAACCGTAGGCGCGGTCAGCGGAGCCGCCTGCGTCACGGACTTCGTAGTCATACCCAACCCCATTGTAACTGCCACTGGTCTCTCGGCCGGCACGGACCGCTTCTGCGGTCTCGGGTTCACCACTGTTCAGAGTAAGCTAACTTATATTTTACCAGGTGGTAGAACCAATGTTGTTCGACCGGGTAAGTAGGGGGAGTTCGGGAGACTTGCTCAGATGGGAGAGTTGATCCACCCTTTAAAATTCAACTTAAATTTCGCCCTAACTCTCGTCTCCCTGAGATTGGGGAGACATGAGCCATTTCCCATTTTTCATTCAAATATGTATAACATTTTTCAGTACTATAATATTGAAAACGTAATAATGCATAAGTAAACCTAAATAAATAGGCTATTGTTTATTATTAGAATTGAATCACTAAGTCTCATTTATAAGAAAATACGACACTTTAAACAAAAAGCGGTTCAAGTATCCCGGACTTCCCCTACGTAGTAAGTACAAAATTTTGTATTCAAACTGTTTTGAATACAAAATTTTGTACTTACAAAGAAATTGTCATTGTATTGCGCAACGAGGACGTTACTTCCAACATCTGTATGTTCGAAGTGACATCTTCGTTGCGCAATACAATGACGAGCTCTATTTGTAGTATCTAAATTAACTTTTTTTGAATTTGCTGAGTAATTAAAGCACGCAGTAATTAATTGCACGACGCACGCGACTCTGTAACTCTTCTAGGCTTAACCTTTCTACTATCTCATACTAAACGTATGTGTTAGGGAGTGTTTTATTTAAAAATATTATATTTCTCAATTCATTTTCAAAAGTTACTATTGTCATTTTACTTATTAGGTAATGTACTTTCGATAACAGTTTAAACTTTTTTGATATCTGTTATAGTTACGGAATAATCTCCTGTGCACACTTAACGATTACACCCAGTATATAATTCTTAACCAACATATTCGAAGACATAAAATATGTTTTTGTAACATTGAAATACCATTTTAGCTATTTAAATCTTAAATGAATTAAAACTTTTAAAAATATGCACTGTACCTTGTATGATTTTTTCCGTTTAACCCTTGTCAATAAATAATTTTTCAATCTCTTTAAATAAGTTATTTAAATAAACTGAACTATGTAATATTAATATCTAAACACGTCCACTTCAAACCAACATTGGAACCACACTAAAGTATGAAACAAATTAACGTGATCTCCTATCTGTATTTATCTAGATATAGACCAAGCAATAACGTCTTTACCATAGGAGCACGCGGGGCCAGTGCCCAGAGACCCCATCATCAGAAGGCCCCGAAGGACCGACTTTTTCTCTCACAAAGATTTAGGGGGCCAAAACAAGATTTGGCAACCAAGTTAGACATTGTCGTTTTATGTTTTTTTGGTCGTCAAGTCAGATATTATTGATTTTTTTTTGGTCGTCGAATTAGATATTGTCGTTTTTTTTTTTGGTCGTCAGGTTAGATATTGTCGATTTTGCTTTGGTTAGATATTATCGTTTTTTTGTTTAGCCAACAAAAATTTTTGATTTCTTTTCATACTAAAAGGGCCCCAAATTCTTGTATGCCTAGGGCCCCAATATAGTCTAACACGGCCCTGAGAAAAAGGCTGCTAAATTATGTAAATAAAAATCGGATACATATATTAAGGCACTGTGTGGGAGCTGTACGAGATAAATACGTTTTCGAAAAATGATGGGATGAGGTAGTGCTTCCCTCCTGAAAGTTCCTTCTATAAATTTCAGAGACACGCCTGAATCGGACTACTGTATGTTATTTATACTGTGTCTAAGGTATGCGACACATAATAGCCATTACACCACGCTTATTGTCTGATAAATAAGTAATTTGTGAATAATTTTACTTTTAAAATGGATATATAATTATAATATTATATTGCGGGTTTATGTTTATTGAAAAAGGTTAAATAAATGTCAACTTCGCAATTTTGTAGAATGACAAACATATTTATGAAAAATAAATACATTGTACTTACAATGCGTGTACTCGCGCGTATGTGTGTGTGTATATACTGAGTGGCCAAAAGGTCGTGGATCAATAGCAACTAGGGGTTAGATGGAGTCATCAGCAGCAAAAAATTGATCTACGGGAGGTCCGTACGCTCAACGCCTGCTGTTATATAATATTTTGTGTGTTGTACTAGATTGGTACTAATGAGTGCTTGCGTTAGACATGCTGTTTATGGTTGTTTATTGGGTTATTTAAAAATAATATTAAGTGTTACGAAAACATATTTTCTCAAATCATAACTTTTTATTTACTTCGGACCCCACTGTGAAAAAAAAACTCAAATCAGATGGACTGCTCTGTCCATCTGATGAAGTGGCCACTACGGCTCACTGATATTTGTAATCGATCTATACTGTATGTTTCCGTTCATATGAATTCACGAAATTGCGCTGCAAATTGTAAGAAAATTTGCTGAAAGTCGCTAAACGCTGACGCCATAAATGCCAAATTCATTTTTCGAGGCCCGCGGGTATGAGTTATAAAGGACAGACTATGTGTGAATGTTCTATAAGATCAATAACTCTCAAAGATATATTTTCGCTAACAATGTTTCCTTAAAACAAGTGGTAATCTTTTATTTCATGAGTGCGAAACGTTATATAACTTATTACTTAGTCCTTGCATAGCAACGTGTAATAATAAGAGTTCAATCACAGTCTACAATAACAATAAGGACAGACATAACAAATTAGCAAGTGACATAATGACATCTATGTCACTTGTAATAACTAAGTAAAACACAAGAGCACTAAGTAGTTACATCTATCGCTCATAGATGGCGCTGTATCTGGTAGATTAAAATGGATCATATTTGCGGATGATTAAAAAACAATTTGAATTATCCGTTATATTAGAAAATCTTTGTTTTTTTATAATTTTCATTTTGTAACTGATGAATTAAAAATATATTAAGGTATAGGTTGGTAATAAAAGAGTAAATGGATAAAAAAGAATCTATACTTTATTTAGGCATTTAGCATTACATAGAATCTTCTAGAAGTAGTAATTGTCAATAGTTCCAGTTTATCAGAATAATAGAAGAAAATATAGTTACTTAATAATATTCGTCTAGATTTATTGTCACTTTTATTGTCATACGTTTTTATTAGAAAATCTACTAAAAAGTCGGGACGTTGTCTTGATTATATTTTAATTTATATAAATATGAATAATTGATTTAATTCAAAACAGAAATAATTTATTGACGGCATATTATATTTAATTTAGTCTATCGTAATTAATTATTTCAGAACTGAATTAAAACGTAGCTACAATTTGTAGAACTTTAAACTTTTATTAATCGTCTAGCTCTGCCCTGCGGTTTTACTCGCGTTAAAAAATATAAACTCACAATAAATTGTAATTTTTGATAAGGCAAATGGATTTTAAAACAATAAACATAAACACTTTTTACACTCATAGCCCCACAGTAGGATTTTTTCCCGTGTCGTGGGTGTTTTGGACACACAAAGACGAATACACAAACACCCAGACCCAGAACAGAAATCTACACTCATCATTTACATTTCTGTCTGGCCGGGGATCTAACCCGGGACCTGTTGCGTATCAGATCGGTATGGTGGCCGCTCCGCCACGCTGGTCGTCCAATAAAGTCCTAATAAAGACTCGGAGAAGTACCTATGTCTCCCTTACCACACACTACAGACCAAATGAAATGAAATGAAATGTCTTTATTTTGCATAGGCCTACGGGGGCATATACAAATTGTCAGTTACAATATTTTCTTACACTACCGCCGATCTACTGAAAAGATCCGGCAAAAGCGGATTTGTCTTTTTTGTTTGTAATATCTTTTTTTACCAACTTATGTTACGTAGGAATAAAAGATAGCTCCATTATCTTGCCTTAAATTTGACTAAACATGAGGCTTATTTGCAGTGGCGTAACGACAAAAAAAAAACAACAATATCTAACTTGACTTGAATAAGCATCTTGACGACCAAAAAATACGACAATAAGTAACTTGACGATCAAAGAAAAAAACGAAGAATCTTTTTTGCCACCCCCGCCCGCTGCTCAAAATGTGCCTTTCGGGGCGGATCGCTCTTCACTCCCCCACGCTACCCCACTGCTTGTTTGGCAAGTAAGGATAAGGAGTATCCCATGTTTTGAATCCAGGGCATACACTATCTGTGCGCGAAATTTCAATGAATGAAAAAATAATTTTATTTTACTAAAATATAATCAAATCACGTCTCAACTTTTATGACAACTGAAAATTCGTTGCGAATATCAGGAGAAGATAATCTATTTTAGAAATATTAATGAATAATTCTTTGTACAATCTAAAGTCTTTTAAGGAAACACTAAGCTAATTAAAGCTTCTATCTTAATTTACATCTAATTATTTGGTTTTCGCTAAATTAGTTTTAGGTACAGGCAAAAAAAATCTAATAGTTTTAATAAAATGCATTGTATTTTTTACAATTTTGCGGATTTAAAATTTTCTTGCGGATATTATGTATATTCTGAGCATAGCTTTTAATAACGTATAATAAGAGAAAAATAAAAAAAATGCCTTTATTTTATTCTACCTCTTAGAATAAAATAATGGCATTTTTTACTTTTAAGCAGTGTTAATAAGGTTAGGTTATTTATTTGGGAATCTAAAACCTCCCTAATCGACAATTTAATTTATCCATGGGTTCGGTAATGACTTTTGACTAAAAGCGAACTTTACATTGTTGTACTGTATTTACCTAACCATTTCATTCTGGATAAATGTATAGACATGCGGATTTTCTTTACCTGTACCTGTGTCTTCATTCATTGTAGCACAATCATATATAGATCAATATTTGCAAAACATCCAATAAAATTCAAAACTAAAATCAACACCAATAAATACTATAACATTGATAATTGCCGAACAAATATTATTTGATTAAAGCACACATTATTATACACAAGATACTTTGAAATATTGTCTCCACAATAAACATATAAATAGCAAACATTTTCACATCCTATTTCAGTATATAGACTGTAAACGAGAACACATTAAAATACTTCATATATTCACAACACACACATAAGATTTCAGACGTTATTTTTCTTTGTATAATTTTCGGGCCGTATTATATTTAATTATGTTCATTATAACTACTAACAACGGATCCAAATATGTATAAGCTTAATATAACCCATAAACGTGCTAAATATTTATTCTTGGCAGAAAATAAAATATTATTTATATATTATAATAAAATTTACTTCGTGTTTAACAATGTATGTACTATAATAAAAATCCACGTAGTTTCATTAATCAATGTTCCCAAAAAAATAATTTTATTGTTGGTAGACGTAACAAAATGAAATTCATACCTTAATGTAAAATTTATAAAAAGACGCTTGCAAATACGTCAGTCTGTCTCAAAATATACAAATAATATTTTTTTTTAATATCATAACCAATTTTCATATAAATAATTTTATATGTCAGTTTAATATTGCAGAAACTTCTTGGCTAAGCTGTCAATATATCATGGAAGTTAAACTACAGAAAATTCCAATGCAAATTATTATGTCTCCTACGGTAATACTGTATAATTAATTTTAGATCCACATAGATTAGAGCTTTTGGTAATTCCGAAAAATTGCATTTACGCTTTTGGAAGATTATGCCATTAGAACAACTAGACTGTCTATACTATAAAAGCGTAAAAGAAAACTATTCAAAAAGCGAAATTAAAAAAAAAACCTTATAATTACGCGTTACTATTCAAGGATCGAATATATTTTTCCATTATTATAAAAATCTAGAAAATGTATAAATTCACAACCTATTAATTTGTCTATGTTATTTTATCTGTGAAGTTGTGTGAATTTAATTTTGGTACATTTATTATATTTTAGATCTACAAGCGATTTTTATATCTATTAACATTAAATATCTAATTTCCAGGGTTTTAGGCCTTCTAGTAGTAAATTTAATATTTACAATAAAAGATTCGCAGACTAATTTCTAGGGCACAAAGACGAAGCTAAAGCCCGACATACACAATTTTATCTTGCTGTCCATCCTATGACAATTTTCTAAGAATAGGATACAATATGTCACCTGAGTAATTATCATTTTTGACGTTCATGTAACAGCACAAATAATAATAATAATAATTTATTGACATATTTTTACATTTAAATTATATGAAGCCTCTGATCAAAATACTGACAAAATACTGACTATTTAACAGGTTCACTCAGTATATTCAGACAAGGATTTGGATCTATAGGAACGGATGAAGAATTTTTCCAGAAATTAATCAATGCGCATTCGATATGATTCTTAGTTCTCTATAACATACGAAATTATTTACTGATAAAGTGTTACATCATATTTTGCTTAAAACTAAAACAAATGTTTCTTCCTAAACATGAAAAGCATTTAAAAGTTAATTTAAAAGAGTTGTTTGATAAATAAAAAAGAAAATGGGAAAGAAAAAGTAACTTAGTAGAAATAAAGATTGCAAAATGCTATAAACCATTTGTTTTAATTGTTTATGCGCGTTAGTAAGAGTTGAAACATACGTTGAAAACTGTTTAGACATGGTATTGGATAGACAGCAAAGATATTTCATTTTTAGCTTATACAAAAGCTTACATTTAAAAATCGCTTTTCATTACATTAATATCACTCTCAATACGATTACAAACACACGCCGAAGTAACACACAATAATTCATACAATAGGCTTAAGAGGCAGGCATAAGCTAATGAAGGCAACTGTCTATGTTTTGGACATTTGTTTAATATATCTAAAACGATTTCACCAAGCTTTACAGGCTTTATTCACAATTGATCAATTTTTTACAGAATTATTTTTGTTTATCATTAACCTTTCGCAATTATTTCCGTTTAAGGAGAAATGGAACTAAAGAAACAATACAATCAAAAAAAGTACAATTATTGTCATAATTCCTGTACCCAAAAGTACCTTTTTTGTTTCATGATATAGAAGTATGAAGCGAGCACGCCATCCACCAGGATCGCCTTTGATAAGTATCTCCTTTGCTTTCTTTTTGACCACACATTTCCCATTAAAATACAGCAACAGGCAGAAAGATATATACCTACTAAGTAATTTTATTTTGAAGTATTAAGTTTCAGATTTTTTTATGATGACAAATTATTAGCGAATTAGCTTATTCAATGAAATATTAAAAAATAAGGTCTATGAATAACGGTTTTTAAATAGCAATATTATTTTTAGCTTATGTTTAAATGATGATGCAATCGTTTTAGAAGTTTAGAATTGACAAATATCCCTACATATGTATTATTTATCGTTTATATACATCACAACCACAAAATATTACTTAAATGAGCAGTTTATGTTTTGATATCTAATTATTAAGTGATTTAAGTACCTATAAAATTTAATATGTTATAATTTTATAGGTAGGTATTTTATGGACTTAGAATTATTCCAATTTTAAATAAAATACAATTTTAAGTAAAATGACAATTTGCTCCTAATAGATATAGCTCAGTTAGCGCATATTTTGTGGTTGAACTAACAAGCTAATCAACCAAACTAAATTATTAATAGCAGATTCGTGGCTACGTATTTAAATTTATTATAGCTAGTAAATAAAAAATTGATCCCTAAACAATTATAGGCTAAAATTTAACAACAGCTAAAAAACTTTATACGTGTACAACAAGCTTAATATTATACGTAATTCCCATTTCTAGTATATAATGAAACGAAATGACACTTTTATGCTCATATCTACTAGGATTCATCATCATGGCTGCCATGGATTCATACATAGATGACTACAAAAGCATTCAGGTTCAAACAAAACTCTTAAATCGTCACTTAGATACTCGTATATAACATACAAGTAGCAAATAAATGTTTCGTCCACTTAATGGTAAGTAGTTACTGTTAAACAAAGGCTTCAGTAATTATAATTCCGTATAGAACATGCATTCTACCTGAAGTCATCACAGATGAGTCGATTAAGTTATTCACTTCAAATAGTTACAAGTCAACCAATAGTTGCCAATAGTTTGCCTGGGATTAAACTCGGAACCCTTTGTATGTCATATTAATATGGTAAGCCACGTGAGCCATAAGTTACAGAAATAAGTTTATTTTATACACAATAATGACAACATATTATTCAGTAAACAGAAACCACCTAGAAGTTTATCTAAGGCATCAATATTGAGCTGTTTTATAACACTTTATTATGTCACACCCTTAAAATAATAATAGCTGGCTATATATTCAGCAATGTTAAATAGAAAATATAAGAGGAAAAGTAAAATTTTGCAGGTATAAAATATTGATGTATATCTGTACATGTAATGTAACACTTATTTGTATAATTGAGCTAGAGAGAATTTGCATTTATTATAAAGAAAAGCTAAATCGCTACCTACGTGTGCAATATATGTTTTTATTGTGTACTTACATACGAAAATGCAATATTAATTTATTTAGAACCTATTATATTCATGGCAAATTTATTGTCAATTGTAAATTACAATTATGCGGATTTTATTATTATTATACTTTTTATAAAATTATGATATAGCCGTATAGTTGAAACACTATTATTTTTTTTATATATTTCAATCATTAAAATTTCATAAACTATTAACAATTCATAGTTTAAAATAAAATACAACTCTTGTTAATTTTAACACGTTTTTTTGCGATACGTAAATGAGATCCGCATAACTGTAAAACCTTTACTTTCCCTACATTAATATTAGGAAGATTTTAAAGTATTGTCTTAATATTATTGTCATATTAATAAGAAAGCTCATTATAAATAGGTAGTCCCGTCATGATCCATGGATCTTTAATTATTTATATATCAATGCCAAAAACTGTGTCACGTTTGGAGAAAAAGTGAATTAAGTTACACTGCACGTTATAAATTATTGCGATTTGTCTGTCTCAAATTAAATCGATATTAAATTTATTTTATGGACATTACAAAACTAAACAGTTATTGAAATAACTGAACTTAAAATAAATATGTAGCAGACGATAAAATAATTTTGTTTATGCTGTAACTGTCACCACAGTTATAACTTAATTATAAGTTAAATTTTACTTTAAATTTATAAGAAAGTATAATATTCCGAGTTTTGATACGTTTGATATCTATAAGACTTAGGAAGTAAAGCTACAAGGGATATTCACCAACCTATAAGGTTTTTGCTAAAAGTATTAAGTAAACTTTTAATACATACTCTCATACTGTTAAGTCAGCGGAATTGTAAACATATATTTTGTAGGGAACTGTTACGAATAGTGTTTGTGTCCCTTATGAAATATTTTTCAATATAATTAAAGCTTTTATAGATAATTATAGTTGTAATAAGATTTATTTTACGAATGACCCATTTTTACAAATATTGATCAATGTATTGTGTCCATTTGTACACATGATATTTTTTTCACATCAGTTTCTATATAATGTATAGTTTCGTTTTCTTAGTCAACCTGTAACACGTTACTATATGAAATAAATAATTATATTATTAAGTACGTATGATATTAAGAATACGTATAATTATTTTTAAGATGTTTAATATTAAAACGGAATAATTTTCCCTGAAATTAAAATAATATTTTTTTTCTTTTTGGTAAAACTATTTATTTAATTATTTTTTCAATAATTACGTCTACAAGATAGGTAAAAAGATTTTCTTATATTAGTGTTTAATATAGGTTGGTGAAGTATTACATTAGTTTCTAAAGGGCCTATTTTCCGAGTAAATCAGATATGAAAGGGATATGCAAGGTACACAATATATTCCTTATGGTTATCACAGGCAAAATGTAGCAAATCCGCACTACAAATAACTGATCAATCCATCTTACGGCGAATAAACTTTAAAAATGATATCCGCCGAATTGCAATTTCTTGCAAATATCCATGTAAGATTTTTTTTGTTATTATAAAGTACAAAATGCATTAATCAATTTTTAATTTTATGGCTGTAATTAATACTAAAAACAATTATTTTAAACAGCAGCATTTTATAACGTAGTCAATTCTATATAAATAATGATTTTAAATTAGTCAAAATAATATCTAATTAAACGAGCCTGAGCCGGTTATATACATTTCGAACTCGAACTATCTGTTTAAGTACCTAATTCAATCTACGGCCGATGTTACATTTCGCCTGCGACATTATTATCTATAACCACGTCAATATAATAGTGGTTTGATTACATTAAAATTGTAATAAGCACAGCCATCAAATCGCGATGGATTAGATAAATTTGTTCCTACAAACTGTTCCGCGTTTGTGGTAAGATCCATGTTTGAGTCGGTTCAAATCAACGTGATATTTGCACGGAAAGCTTAAAGAATTCCACTGATATATTCCTTATAGGATATACGAATAAACATTAAAAATACTTCACGTTAGAGTGAGTGGGGGGAAGTCGTTACTCTGATCTGCGTTCCACTGTACATATAGACAAATACGAAAATAACAATATATGTACATCTTACGTGGAGTGTTACGATATTATTTTTAGTTAGTTACTTTTAATTCGTATTTAATTTAATATTTGTTATGTTGGAAATAATTATCGGGATCAGGAAAAAAAATTAATTAAAAAAACGAGCTAAGTATTTTCTAAATGTTTGTTAGTTTTGAAATATTTTTTTCAATAACTATGTATGTTAATTTATCAATGATATTTATTTTTAAAAGCATAAAATTTACTTATGTATTATAGATATGACAATAAAAATCAAAGTACATAATAATAAATATTACATTTAGTACAATAATAAAAATCTGTCGACCCACCTTTTTGTTAATCGGTTAATTGAAAATCTTTTTAATATCACACTCAAAGAAGATCTTTTTAGAATAGTTGAAATTCATTATACTTTCCTCGCATATAACGCGTTAGTTTGAACAGAGTATTAATGTTGTATTTACTTGGAAACGCTTCACTGTACACGCTTAAAAATCATATCATTATATCGAGATACTTAATCCATAATTCTAACATCACACAGCTACAAGACCTACGTATTCTTTTTCAAAAATAATCTTCAAAATAAACCCTTCGTCAAACTCGTAAGAAATTTTAAAAATATCTTGAGAACCCAAAAAATAGATGTCATTTACTTGTTACAGTAGAAATCCCAAATATAATAATGTATTAGAAAAATAAATTATGAAAATAGAATGTATCTACTTTTGAAATAAATAAATTTATAAAAATTAGTTTATTTGTTATTAAATTTAAAAATAAACTGAAATTAGTGTATTTTATTAGCCTTCCCTTTTAGTACCTATACTTTTTTCTGTATTTCAACGAACCTACAATCTCCCTACTCTCTACTTCCCAGACTAATCAGGTCTAATCAATCCCTAAACCTTAGAATATAAAAATATATAGAATCCGCCTCTTGATATTGTCATTAATTATTAAGACCCATTAACGAGATTATTGGAATCAAAGAATACTAATATTTGTATTTCACTGAATACATTGGAGCTCACTATTTGGTATATCTAATAGATATATAATAGAAATACAACAAACACTCGTTTAATCGGTTTTTTATTTATGACAGACGCTTTCTATATTTTTTATATTCTAAGCCCTATCAAATCTAAATTTCCAAGTAAATACAACATTAGATCCAAGATTTTTATCTCTTCGGTGATAAGCTTTGAACATAATTTGGGTCCATTTCATCTAAATCCCGTCCTTTCGTTTCAGGGACACAGCACACGACGAAGCAGAGGCCTCCGACACTTATGGAAGCGTATAGCCAAAAGGCTCCATGAAGGCCCAATGCTTGCTGAAAGTCGACAAACGTCTTCACACCGACGAAAGCACACAGATAACTAAAAGCGGTTGCCATCGCACTACCAAAAGCCCTGTACTCTAAAGGAAAGAGCTCCCCGATCAACAGCCATGATATTGGACTCATGCCTAAGGAAAATGCTATCGTAAACACCAGCACACAAAGCAACGGGATCCAGTCGTTTTGACCAACGGTTTGATGGAACATCACATTCTGTATCCTCTGATTCCGATGCACTTCTTCATAATACGCGTAACTTCCAAAACCGGCTAACGCCATCGACATCAGCACCGAACTGACGATCAGGAGCGGAAGTCTACCGACTGTATCGATCAGAAGACCAGACAGACACGACGCTAGCAATTGTACAAACGAGACAGCAATAGCTGCGCCATGAGGGTTCATTCCTCCAAAGGTTTTCCTGAAGATAGGCACCGCGTAGAAAGAGAAAGCATGAGCCCCAGAGAATCGTTGGAACATCATCAAACCGCATGTGACCAGGATTGGTCCAAGAAGTCGATTAACGGTTCGGACGTCCAAAGAACTGATAAATTGACTGCTGGACATTTGGCTCTGACGTTGACTGAACTTCTTGCTTGCAAGAACATTGGTCCTGATCGTCGCCAACTCTTGCGCTACATCAGAGTTAGGTCCTCTAAGCCAGAGCCAGCTCTTGTACGCCTCTTCGTCTTTTCCGATGAGCATGAGGTAGCTTGGAGTTTCTGGGATGTAAAGGACGGTGCAGAAGAGTAGCAACGGAGCAGCGGATATACAGAGTGCTAGCTGCTGCCAGTCAAGGTAGGCGCCGATGGTAAAACTGAAGAGTACTCCAAGGTGTCCGACAATTTTGAGCACTGCACTGAGGCACCCGCGTATGTCTGGCACCGATATCTCGCTGATGTAGACCTGGAAATGAAACAAATGCAATTTAATAAAGATTGGATAGAAAATGATATTTTAAATTACATTTAATCGCACCAAGGAGTTAGAACGGATAGTTAATGATAGAAATGGAATGGAAAATTTCATAGTAATAATTAGTGTTACTATGAAATTTTCCATTCCATTTTCAGAATAATAAGTACTTAATAAATGAAAATGTCGTTCCCTTAATTCCAATTCCCAAATAAATTGCAAAGTTAATAAGTAAAACTTTTAATTAAAGCGACGTAGATAGCAACACACATCAACTTTAACGAAATTTCTTAAAAGGAAAACCTATCAAAACTTTGAGTTCTCATTCCTTAGTAACAAACAAGGTTAAACTAATGAATAATTTTATCGTTACATAAACTTTTCCCTTAAGAATTTCTAAAACTCGAGCCGTCATCTCGAAACATTAGGGTTTCGTCACACGATTGTGACGAAACCCTACGAGCGCTTGGAACGTAGAAATGTAAAAATTAATTAAAATACCGCATATAGCGATATATTAAAAAATAGAAACATTTGTCGACCCGCGTGGCGGAGCGGTCACCATACCGGTCTGACAAGCAGTGGGGTCCGGTTCCATACCCGGCGAGATAGACGTCCGAATGATGAATTTAGATTTCTGTTCTGGGTCTGGGTCTTCATGGCACCCAGGACACAAGATAAACTACTAGTGTGGTGTGTGTAGTGTAGCAAGCATTATTCATTTATTTATAGAAACGCTTTTATAAGCCATCTCTTACATTTGGTGTGTTAAATAAATTTTATTTCTGGTCGTCAAATTGTAAAGACACGGGTGTTAAAGTTATTTAGATTTCAAAGGAGCGCTATAATTGAGTCGCTCCATCCTAAAATTTTCAAGCCGGCTACCACATTTCTAACGAAGCGAAACAACGTCATTCTAAGTTGCAATACATGCACGTCGTTTATCACGCGTCCAATATGAAAATACCTTAAGAGTTTGAAAGTTGAGCAAAGTTCCAAACAATCAATTATGTGTAGGGTGAGTAGCTGTGAACACTTGGAGGGACTTCCCTGAATTCATAACGATGTTAATGTCAGCGCCAGATTAATATTAGTGTAGAGTGCGTCTGCCTGTACCTTTGTAGGAATTGTAAGCAGATGTGCTATAGCTGATTCAAATTAACTTAGTTATGGAGTAGACTCTATATACATATATTTTTAACAAACAATACAACCAACTTCAATGCTACAAAAAAGTAAAAAATAATTCAAATACATGTTCGTTTAGTACATAGTCCCGAAGTCTATATAGTCGTATATATAGATAGAACCCCCATATATGTATATATAGTCGATCACAGATGCGTTGCTACTCCTGAGGACTAAGATATCACGTACTAAGAGGTCGCCTCGTATATGAATGAGCCGGCAACCACATCCTTCCACCGAAACGCAAACTCTGCTTCACGCTAAAAATAGGTGTTGGTACTTCCCCGGTTGAACTCCTTTGGTTGTACCACCTGGTACTACTAAACTACTAGTTTTCACAGCACATTTCACCATTTTACTAAATTCACGAAAAAAAAATCCAATTAGCTTATTCACACCTCCTGTGCTTGATTAACGACTGTTCATTCTAATCCGCACATGATCGTGTTCTTACCTGTGCCTACTGTTCATATCCAAGCAGTCTCGCTCTATATTTATTATTACTCTGAGTTATTACCCAACTCCATTCTAGTTTATTAATTTTCGTGAAAAGTTCTATTATGAATATTAATTGATAAGGGTTGCTTTTGTTTGCACTGGTTTTCAATTTGTTGCGTAATCGCTATACATTGCGTGTTTGTGTTTACGCAATCATGAACCTAATGAAAGTTTGATTGAGAGTCAAGGGATACCTTAATCCAATAGGTTTAAAATTATAGCATTTTAAGGGATAAAATAATACGAGATAAGTGACACTTGATTTAATAAGTTAGAGACGGGTTTAATCCAGTAGGTTGCTATTTACTATGGAGTAAAGCCATTAAGGGGAGGCATAGGCCTAAACACCGCCACTTCAACCGATCCTGTGAGTTCTGAATCCAACGGTTTAGTACTTACCCACTAATCATTTAGTTATTGCATTAACAAATTTGGTGGTAGTTTGGCAAAGGGAGATCTCCTGCCAGGCTAGGTGATCATGCCTGTGGAGGGGCCGTGCTCCGACAGTCTCTGTTCGGAACTTGTATATATGTACGATGTTGAGAAAACTCTGGTAGCGCGTTTCAGAATATACTGACGTCATCTCTCTTAGTGAGTAGCGGGAGATCGCCACAGTAGATTCCCATATTGTTCAGGATTTTTTTTGAGGGGGAAACCTTCAAACGCTATCCAACGCCGTGGAAGCGATGCCGAGTTATGTGGGATTTTTACCGCTTTAAAACCTTCCCGGTGGCCGTCCTCAGCGCTATGAACGCAACCGGAGTCCTCCAAGTGCGATGCCTTTTTGGGCTTTTCCTGATGAGCATTAACGCTCACCGTGCTTTCAGGTGCTTATGACGGCATGCGACCACACATGTCGCCGTCCTTTCCGGGGTTATTTGACTGGACGGTTCGAGTTCCCACATTTGCCGCCCGCAAACCCGGAAGCTCCCTTTTAGACGCCTCTTACGACAGGCAGGGAATACCTTAGCCTTATTCTCGCCAGTCACCACCAGACGCCATATAGTTTAATTGCGGAGGCATCAATGCCATATTTATCTCCTAATAACAGAGTTAAATACTGATGTGTTCTAGTTTAGAGCATAGTTAGGATAACATACTTATCCGAGAAGAATAAGAAAAAATAAATTTTCTAGTAGAGTCAAACGATGTAGGTATGTATGTTTTACACTTTTACGCAAAAATATTTGTCATACTTCGTTGAAATTTGGCGCATAAAAATTGTATGACCTGAATTAATATGGGATACTTATTACGATAATAAACGAGCCTAAAACGTGCGGAGTCACAGGAGCAACCTAATTTTTTCATACCGATATCTCTACGATAAATAAAAGAACAAACAAAATCATTAAACATTTGCACTATATTTACTTTCAATAACTGTACTTAACAAAACATATAACATTTATAGCAATTACTAGTAAGAATGGAGAATACAAAGGTCTTAAAACAAAGCCTAGGTTTATACGTACCTAGATACCTGGAGTACAGGTAATAAAAGAACGAACAATGTCCTGTTCTATGCTTAAATAATGCGCATTGTAGTAATTGCGCTCGCAAAGCGGGCTTGGGGATAAGGCACTTGTTGTTATAACTGTTAGAAAACTATTTTTTTTCAAGCGATTTTATTTATTTAATGAACAGCAACATAATGCACATTTAGACATTTTAAAGTAGAAGCGAAACTTAAAAAAGACAAGCTTAATGCCATTACAATTATAGGTATAGACTACTTGCAAAGAGAATGAAGTACGTAAAAACATACCAAGTAGGTTAAAAAGATGAAATAATGAAAATGTTTTATTTTTATAGTCGAGAAGTTGCATGTTATACACATATTAAAATATATAATTAATCTTTATAACATTGAAATAGCAAACGAGCATGCAGTCCACCTGATAACATGTAGCAACTGCTATCCGAGAATATTTAAAATCATCCCAAGATAAAATTATTCTTACCTGCAGTCGGCTGCAGATGCGTTATTTAAAAGCGGGTATTAAATAAGTTGTTACGTAAGTAAAGTGACTAAAAATAAAAATAACAAGTACCAAAATAGTTAAGTCATTATACGAATAAAATGTTTGAAAAGGAAAAATATAAATGTACGAATAATACTGTAATAATAAAATATGCTAAAATAGAAACGATATTTTTACAAGTGGTATAAAATCTATAGAGGAAACATGTCCATGAGTAATTTTTATGGACCCATATTTATGTCAATAATAAAGCAAGTAATATCGTTCAAGTTATTAGCACATGGTAGTGAGCGTGCCTAAACAAGCTTGGAAATTGGTTTTGTAGAATGCGGGTATTTTAATTGTCTTAATACAATGATATAAGCCTTAAGTCTGTTTATTATTTTGACGACTGCGACCGACTACTCGAAGACCAAAGGCTGAAAGGGCAGTCAACAATATCGATGAACAGTGTTTCCACATAAATTTCCCGAACAATGTGGGGTTCCCAGAGGCGCGTAGACCTTACGCCATGGGACGACGCCACCGCCCTCCATAGGGCAGCCGACTGCTTAATTTTTTCGTTCATAGTTATATATATTGACGACCCGTGGGTCCCGGGTTCGATGCCAAACAAAAGTATGAATGAAGAGTTTAGATGTCTGTTCTGGGTCTGGGTGTTTATGTATCCGTCTTTATGTCCATAGCACCCACGACACAGGAGAAAGTCCTAGTGTGGGACTATGAATGTAGAAAGCGTCTTTTTTTAAAATGCAGTCAACCTGATGGTAAGTGGTTACTCCCGCCCATGGACATTTGTAACACACATAATATTGAACTGGAGTTTATACAAAATCAATCACAAATGCGTTGCTACTCTTAAGAGCTAAAATAAGTAGCCTTATATGTAAGCGAGCCGTTGCTGTTTTTAAACAGATCAAAAATAACATTTTTATAAATAAAACATAAGATAGTAGATACATTTATGGTTTTGTTAGTACCAAGGACTAAGATCGTCGCTATATATGAAATCGAGCTGTTTTTTTAACAACATTTCGTATAGACAAATTAAACAAGAAGTTGGTAATTTTGGATTATTGAAACAGATAAATAAATAGATTTATTGATAGATAAATAGAAAGATATCCCGATGTAGACTTTTCCCGGACGAGGGTTTTCGGGGCGATTTCCGTACGACATTTGGGCCGTATAGGTAAGTTTGTTTCGTTTAAATTTATATAGGTACTCGTCTGATCGATAACAAGACGCGAATTTTCATTACATTATTACAATATCAAGTAAACGAAATAAACAAATAAATATTGAAACTCTAAATTATAATTTATTTTTAACTACCTGATGATTCGTTTTTTGCTATGGGACAAAATATAGTCGCCATCTTTAAATAGTCAAAAATATATAAGTCAAAAGTAGTCTATAAGTTGACCGCGTAAATAAGCTACGTCCATGCAAAATTCCATGTAAATCGTACCAGTGGCCCTTACGTTATTAAGTAACAAACAAACACACACCATCTCGTTTATATTAGTATCGACAGATATAGCGTTAGCGATCCCTACTTCAAAACATTTATTTAAACTTTTGTAATATTACCTACATTTTTTGTAGAAATATCTTAATACCTACTTAATTATTAGAAAAATATAAAGTGCGGAGAGGGTAGGAGCGGTACCGGCGACCATTGCAATGGCAAGGCGGGATATAGTAGAAAGTATATAAGATATAAAAAAGATCTTTGATTGTAAATATTACAATAGTTATTAATCAATATATATATATGCAGATTGAGGACAGTGTATCATTTCACCTAGATGTTACAACAATAGATAGTCGTATTTTTTTATTAATCAAAGAAGCAACCACATGAAATCCATCTGATAAATGGTTACTTTTCC
>DWNE01001308.1:0-22583 GCA_018249875.1 Cecropterus toxeus | reverse complement strand
TAGATTTCTTTTCTGGGTCTGGGTGTTTGTGTATTCGTCTTTGTGTGTCCATGGCACCCACGACACAGGAGAAAATCTTAATGTGGGGCTATGAGTGTAGAAAGCGTGTTTTTTTAAATGTGTTAAACTAATAACATCGTTAAAACATTAAAACAAAACCCGACTGCTTAAAACTAATTTTTTGTTCATAATGATTAATTTAAAGCTTTTATGTCTTTTTTTTTGTGAAAATAGACAAGTAAGTATAAAAGTATTACAAAAAATATTTTTGGGATTGGTCTATTTACCAGCTTTCATTTCATACCCATATTGTCGTAATAGCAAAAAAAATCGTCCCTTCCCGCCTTTTCTTCTATTTCCAGGCGCCTTTTTATATAGCCAAAAAATGATATAGCCTATGTCACTGAGACGATGCTAATGATATGTCATGTCATAATGATACGTCCCATTTGTCAAGCCGTTTAGGCTGTAGCGCCACATACGTACATATACGTACGTACGTACGTTCATACTTACCTATACATACTTAAAAACATTGCCCTCCACGTACATTTCAGTTTCTAATAACAATTTAAGTATGTTTACGTAAATTTCGGTTTCGGTTTTACATATTCGTTCAGTGTAGCCACCGAAACATGTAGAGAGATTGTGCTATGATCCTTCGAAGCTTACATTGTCACCCTGCTGATCGGCATTATCTGCTATGTCGGGCAATAACGGTCAAATCCAATTTATAAATCGTTACTGTGACATATTGTATAAAGATCTTGAAGTCTTTGGTCGTGATTAACCACGAATATTAACTAAAGTTCTGTTTTTCCACAAGTTTGTTCTTGAAAGGTTGATTATTTAGTACTTTCAGTTTGATCTTGCTTAGTTGCGGCAATTCCCCAGCTTCCCCTAATAATAAGCTTTATTAGATATGTCTATTATTATTTATTGCTTTACTTCTCACAATAGCCATTAAAATCCAAGTTACAAGCGATTGGTGTAGGAAATAATATTGACAATAGTGAAATGAGCAAACCAAACAACATGTATGTGCCTGGCGTGTAATAACATTTATTATCTAAATTATTTAGTGTAATAAAACGTTTAAACAGTATAAGATGCCGAAATATACTTGGAAATTAAATTTTATAGTTATAATTGCGAATTTTATGTAAAGTTAATGATGCGTTCATATCGAGATAATGCCGATAATGTCAAATTTAATAAACGAGTGTTACTTCCTAGTATGTATGTGGTAAAGAGAAATTAACGAGTCTGCCTGTCATTTTAAAATAAATGCCTTTTACAGAGCCTTTTTTTGGTCTCGACGGGGAAACCTTCAAACGATTCTCGACGCCGCGGGAGCGACGCCTAGTTATGTGGAATCCCACATAACTAGGCGTCGCTACCATTAATAATCATTAATGGCCGTCCTCAGCGCTGAGAAGAGCACTCGAGATTCTCCAAAGGAACACAACCGGAGTCCTGTGACCGCATTGCTCAATCAGGCACCACCCAGGGAAACGGTTGGGCCCGCCGCAGCTTCAAGTCTTTACGACGTTAAGCTACCACACACACGGCCGCCCCTTCCTGGCGTTGCCTGTATGGACAGTTCAACTCTTTTAGTCGCCTGCAACGACAGACAGGGGATACCGTAGTCCTATTGATCCCGGAACTACAGGGATCCGAGGCCTCGTTAAGGACGTGCACGACTCCTTCTACTTTACAATGTCTAGATATTTATACACAGGATATCAAATAACTGGTTCTAAAAAGTTATTTATGCTGCTGAGGTTGTACTTTGCTCTCTCCTCCCTTGACCAATTGTAATTTCTACTTCTTAATGTATCTACACTTGAGTTTTCAAAAGTTATCTACTCTAGTTGTACATCAATGTTTTATGCATAAAGTGCTTTTGGAATAGTTTATAACAGGAATTGGCGCGGGTGCGGAGCGGAGCTACAAACCAATTGACGTATTCGCCGCATGGCGGAGTCGCGAATTAATCGCGTTGTAACAAAATGTAACACATGTGTAACTTTTGATAAAGTTATAACCCGCATGTAAGATAACTGTGAAAATGATGCATTAATATGAATATTGTAGGAAAATTATACAAGGCACTAATTTTATTTATCACTGGTGCCAAATAGTGTTGCAAATATATTACAAAAAGATGTTATAAAATCCTGTGTCAGAAGATAAAAGAAAGGAAGAACATGCTTTAGGATGCTTGAAAAGGATCCTGGTAGAATTGGCAAATCTGTGAGGTGGCTAGAGGACCAAGCCACGCTTAAAACTTAGATTCGTCATCCCCTCTTCTCAAAATAAACACGAGAAGTTACTGAGAGAATCTCCTTTTTCCATCATCAAAATCTTTAAAAGCTTATTTTAAGAGGGTCACCCTCTGACACTAAATTCAACCAGCACCTGTAAATATATCTTCCCAATCCTTTTATATTACACTACCCTTACCAGCTCAGATTTGCTAAATCAATCAGTCGGTAAGTCTTGGAGGTTTGCCAGGATACAAATGTAAAGCTGGTGGCTCGTGTCCACAATAATTGCTTTACAATGTGTTCAATACAAAACAGTCATTATGCAAAACAGTTATTATTCTATTAATAACAGTGTGCATATTATAATGGTGGAAGTTATGAGGATAGATGTTTGTTACAATTTCATGATCAGTGACGTAGCGAGGGGTGGGCGGAGGGGCGGTCCGCTCCAGGCAGCACATTTTGAGGGGCGGCAAAAAAAATTGGGGGGGCGGCAAAAACAGATTTGGCAACCTTGTTTTGTCATCAAGTTAGATATTGTCGTCTTTTTTGGTCGTCAAGTTAGATGTTGTCGTATTTTTTTTGGGTCGTCAAAATTTGTATAATGTGTGGCAAGTTCAACTTCCGTCCCCGGCAGCGTAAGCCCACGCTACGCCACTGTTCATGATAATCTAGGTAGTTTTTGGCCTGGGTTAATACACAGCATACTCTTTATCAGGATTAATATTACCATTGTGGGCAAATCCCAAAAATAGTTGTGCATATTTTCTGCATAAGAATATTTCAACCCACTAAAATACTTTAATAATGATGTACATTTATATCTTATTGTGTCTTTAAAATTTAGAAAATGAGTCCAATCAATTTTTTCTTTCCTGAATTTGTGTTAAATTTCTATATATGTACATATTTTATAGAAAAGAATTTTCATTAGTGTATTGTCTTATTTAAGTACCTATCTCTGTTGTGGTATGTAATTTTTCTTGATATAAAGTTTAATTGGATAATATGATATACATTGCAGATGACCATAAAAGCAGGGACCACTGTCCATCAAGTGAAATGCAAATTCTTTATGAAAGTCTGAAATGGACTGCTTATGAAATCATACTAAGATACTACAGATAAATAAACAAATATTATTAATAATTATCTGCAGCATTCCAAATTAGTCCTCTGTGGTAGAAACATATCTGTGGAGTCCATGGGTGGCAGTGGCCGGTTACTACTTGCCACAGTTGAACCGCTCATTAAAAATTATATTAAAAAATACATTAAATTGTAACTTTACGATCCACTCTTTAAATTGAATTATCATTACCTTTATTAAATGGAAAAAAAAAATATACCCTCATATAAAAAATTAAGCCTATGCTTTAGAAATCTTCCATATTATTAGTGAAAATGAAACAGATTTCTGTTCGATTTAATTTCTGTTCAAAAAACTTTTAAAAAAATTCAAAAAAAATATTAAAAGTTGTTTCCCTCATTATTTATTAAAAAATCGCAGAGTGTAAAGCAACATCAATAATAAATAAATTAAATTGATCAATTACCTTCAATGAACCACAGGATATTGGACGCACCACGCACTCGTTCTTTGCATTTCTATTAACTAACGTTGTATCACCAGTCACCTACATCCTTATCACTGCGATAATTCGATTGGAAAGTAAATAATTTCAAAATAACCTTAATGGCAAAATCGATTTGATACTAACAGCTTGCACGAACAGTATTTAAAATGAAATTAATTGATATGTTTTAACTTTTAAAACGCTGTTACAGTTCAACAAATTCATGTGAATAATTTAACCTACTATAAATAATATTTGCGGAGAAAGGAAACAAAAGGTCAACTTAGGAAACTGACACTGTCACTATGACATTTCCTTTACGAAGTGTCAATGTCATCGTGACGACTTAATTAATTATCTAACTTAAAATATTTTATGGTCTCGACTAAGCGCTTTTAAGCCTTAACTTGAGTAATTCGCGGCCATCTTTTCTGACGTTTAAATGACAAGATACATTGGAAAGGAAACTTCTTATATTATGGATTGCGAAGCTTAGTGAAAGCTTCGTCGGGTTTTCCTTTTACCGACAGAACGTCTTTCCTTGGAACTCACACAGAAGCTGTCTGCATTTATAAACGAGCGAAGTTCTATTCCGCTAAGATGAGATCGGGGCTCTTTCTCATTTTCTCTCCAATTTTCTCATACTACTCATAATACAAACCATAAAACGTTAAAAATATTGTATTAAAACAATTAAACATAAAGCTTTAAAAACGAAATAATAACGACTAAGCTGAACTGTAAGACATCTATAACCGTAAAATGATAAACAATTTAAGAAATATTTGGTCGTGCATGTCAATTAGGACGTCAACATGTGATGTGACGTTTATGACGTAAACCTATTTATTATTCTGTATGCTACTACTCAAATCTAGTAAATGTTAAAAAATAAAGAGTTTAAGACTATTAACTAATTTACAATCTTGCTTGTGCTTTAATTGAATGCAACTAGTATAGTGCCTAATAGCGGGGAATGTTTTTAAATTGGTACTAATAAGAGATACCATTTAGAAACATGAATGCACAGGAAAGAGAGATAAAAAAGAAACCCTCTAAAATTGAGGACATGTCCAAGGAACAAATTCGTCAAGCCATACTCAAGAAACGCGAATGCAACGCGAAAGCGCAGACGATTGTCGAGAATTTACTAGAAAAAAACGTCACAGAAATCTACTTTATGAAGTGCTTACCTGACATCAACCAGAGCCACTTCGAAGACGTGATCGAGGAAAGGTCTATTTTGCACCTTTGTGGTTATCCTCTATGCAACAAAACTCTATCAGAGAAAGACATACCGAAACAGAAGTATCGAATATCACTGAAAACCAATAAAGTGTATGATATCACAACCAGGAAGAACTTCTGTAGCAACGGCTGCTACAAGAGTGCTATGCATGTCAAAAAGCAGATGCTAACCAGTCCGCTCTGGTTCAGGGAGTATGAGGATATACCTAAATTCAATCTCCAGCCCATGGACTCTGTTGGCAGCTTAGGCCAGGAAGTGGATTTAAAGATAGTAGAAAGAATTGATGTCAAAAAGGAGAAACACATCTATACTTCGATTAATGACTTTGCCAGCGCCAGTCTCAATGAGATAACTGGAGATGAACCTGCTGATACTGATAACAATGACAATAAGGAAAATATTGATAATGATTGTAAGAATATAGAAAGCAATGAAAGTTCTGTAAGGAATATTAAGCAATCAAGTAATGATGAAAACTATAAAAATGTTGAACAGGAACAAAATATAACCAAAGAGCACACTCTTAGAGCACCATTATGTAAAGAAATTCCTGTCACTAAAGTACAAAATAAAAAGCCAGTTTCTAACCCTCTGAACATAGTGGGAGATATAATAGAGAAACCTGATAGAAAAATAGATCCAATAATTACAAGTGAACCTAATAATGAAATAGCCCAAAAATTGAATGACACCAGTAAAAAAGTGCCACAGAAAAAGCAGCCTTCCATAACAGCAATAACAATTGAAGTTGAAAAATGTTTAGCTGAATGGTTCACATTGGATACGTTAATATTTCTATTTGGGGAAGAGAAAGTCAAAGAAATTGTTGTCGACAAAGGGGAATGTATTAAGGAATATTTTAATAACTATGGTAAAAGTTTATTCTACACCTCAAACACATATGACCAGTATCAGGCGCTGTGCCGAAAGTTAAATATGCTGGAGTTGGAAGACAAAAAACATGATGCCCAAACATTGCACAGGGAAACCAAGCCTCTACCTGACTACTCCATCCTACAGGAAGAAAGCAAGAAGATGGAGCTAAAAGTGAAAGCCTTTTTTGCTGGTGAATTAGAAATACCTGAACCAAAACCTGAAGAAATTGAACCCAAAACTGGTAAAGACGAGGTTGAGAATCCAACACAACTGCCTCTGGTAGATAAAAATGCACAAAATGCATTACGAAGAAGAATAGTCTGTCAGCACTTAAATAAAGTGTTACCAGATTTGCTTAGATCCCTCGGTCTATCTACATTGACTGTCAGTGCTGACATCCGGTTATTAGTAAATACATTTAAGCTCAAACCAAACAATATCATGTTTAAACCTATCCAATGGACATTAATTGCTATAGTGTTTATCAAATTGCTATCAATAAGGGATAGGAGGTTAGAGTACTTATTGGAAAAACCTACTGCATTCCAACATATGCAACTGTTACTTTTGAGTTTTAAACAGGATGGGGGCTACTTGGACAGACTTATATCCTGGCTCACAGACATTGACAGAATGCTAGACTTAAATGATACACATCTAACTATTGAGTAACATCAGTAAACTGATGGGAGATATAGCTTTTTTAAGAAGTAAATTGGCATTTTTATTTGATAAGCAATCAGGCATATAAAAAATATGTTTGGTTTCTTACAGTATAGTATATAAAAAATATTTTTACATTATGTGATATTAAATTAAATAATGATCTGTATGTTTAATGGTTTTATTTATAATTGATTTCATATAAAATACATATAATTCAAAGTCATCATTATAAGAGGTCTCATGGAGGTTATCAAGTCTATATGATGATTTGCAGTCTCTTTTATTGAATCAGTTATTGAATGACGGATTGAGCAAAAACTAAATAAAAATCGTACTAAACGAGACAAACTATATGCCTATTTTCTGTTTACTCTATTAAAAAGTAAATATTTCAGGTACTATCATTCTAATAATAATTGTTTTCCAAGACGTAAAATAAGACAATCTTCTCTTAACAATGTTTTTATTTCATAAAAGTATAAATTCCAGTGGCCTGGCCTTTTTAATGTCATTGGTTTAGTTATAAAAATTATCACATAAAAATTGCAGGTACAAATAGTGCTCAATATAAATTAGGATTTATAATCGAGAGTGCAGCACCCACTAGATGTAATGAACCAGTCATTAGGACAGATACATCAGAGTCACCTTTGATGCTTAGCAATGCATCGGACACGCATTCTAACACAAGGATTTTCGTGTCATCCGAATTCTGACCGTTTTTCCATATATTCGCATTATTGTTACATTTTGCTATCAAATCTTTTTGCTCCACTGAAGAGTAATTGTCTTGGTTCTTGTTGACGTCAGCGTTAGCAGTTGGAATCACGAAACATATTTTTTTATACTTAATACTTCTTAATGGTTTTAACAGAACTTCCACATCTCGATCACCTGTTGCGCTGAATATTAATACTTTGTCACGATCTCTGTGAAAATTAAAAAAATATCAATTACAATATGTTATTATGGATATTGTTTTAATCAATTTGATTAAACTGAGGTGACCAATATTTATATAATTCCATTTTGATAGGTATATATAAATTACGTCTTCATACAAGATAACCCTCTCAAACGCTTGACTGATAGCTTATAGATTTTGAAAGAGTATTTTGGACCCATAAGGTGGCACTGAAGACAATACAATAATAGCAATACAGACAGACTGACTCTTAAGTATTACATAAATAAACCCACCTGTTATTCTCCTCGAACCATTTAGCGCAAATCTCCATAGACTCCTTAGTGTGTGCGCCATCCAGGTAAAAGTGTATGTTATCCATTTTTATAACTTGGAATCTCCCTGGCCACCTGCATTCCTTCAAACCTTGTATCGTTTCAGGTGGTAATGTAGTTACTATGTTACATGCACTATCTTTGCTATTATCATTGGTTAATGTATGTCCATTACTGATGTCATTCCCGTTGGTAATTACATCAGTTCGTTTGGTATGCCTCATCCATGCGTGTGCTAACTGTATAGCAAGTGATGCATTCGTCCTGTACGCTTCTGTGTCTATTGGTAGTATCTTAGTTCCATTACAATATTTATATGTATTAAAATCTGGTGCTACCATCATCGGACACTGTAAAATGATTAAGTTACAAATCAGAGCCTAACGAAAACAACATTCACAACATTTTAAATTTATGTTATAATTTAGTTCACAGTTTAGTTGGAGAAAGATAAGAGCTGAAGTCGAAGACAGAAGACAGAATGATTGAAAATACAATTTTCAGCCTACTTATTGAATTTCAGCCTATGGGCTAATATTCGCCTGCATGCGTATGAGTAACATTGGTTACACAAATCCCAGCGTCGATCTTACGCCTATTTACCTTATATTTAGTTAAGAGTTTTACCAAAAAATTTTCAATGATGACTGAAGACATTTTTAACTTTATTGGTACAGTTATTAATTTACACATTAAAGTAGATATGTAAGTCACGTTGCAGACAAATTATTTAATTGATATGTATAGAATCAATAGAGAACATGACTAGAATACGTAATAGCATGTTGTAGCAAAGAAGTGGTAAAACAGACTCCTAAAAAATAAAACCAAATTACTAGCCACTATAAACATAAAGAATAATGAACCGAATGTTTGAAATTCGGACTCTCATTTTCGGTTCTGAGGTTCGAACCTTGACTGGATGCACCACTGATTTTTCAATAATTATGTGCATATTAGAAGTTAATTATTACTGATTTACTTTGAAGGGAATCTTTGTGTGAAAAACTAAACGTCTAAGAGTTCTTTAAAAAGGTTTTCAAAGGCTTGTGAAGCACTTGGCCACTGCGGTAGACTATGGCCTGAAACTCTCGAAGACCCGTGCCCAATAGAGACTGATAGGGAATAATATGGTGAAGACACAACAAACAGTGAATTTGATAGGTTACCTTCACATCAGCGGCAACTCTTCGGAGTACCTTCATGGCTTCCGGCGGCTGCTGTACTGTGTAAGCCTCGCAGCGCGGCTTCATTATGCCGGCCTTCACCGCCGCGATCTCTGCTATCGTGTTACCCAGTATCGACGTATGGTCCAGCCCTAGGGACGTGATGCCCACTATTGGTACTTTTCTAAAACATGAAGTGTTAGAATGTAAAAACCCTCAGATCCGACTCAGTCTCCATCGAAACAGTTTTTTTTTTGAGAACATAGGCACAAATGTATTGCACTCGCGTAACGCATGGTTTTATAGCATAAAAGTATGATGCAGGCAGTTTAAATCGCTATATATAGCAAATATAGGCACAAGGACGACCATTATTAAAGCTACAGCCTTTGAAAGTTGCACATAGTAGGATAAGCATTGACCCTATACCACCCTCATCAAATGCATCAGCAATATAGGCATAATATAAAAGGAAATGTTTTTTATAACTTCTATTACTGTTATTTATAAGTGTACATAATTTTGTGTACATAAATTAAAAAATAATGTTTCTTTGAAGAGCTATCCAGTAGTGATAAATTTTAATTAAAATATTTTACCTATATACCTGACAACATTTGTGTAGTCAACTGAGCCACCAATTCCAACTTCTACTATTGCCACATCCACTTTTTCCTTTAGAAAAACATTATATGCTAGTACTGTGAGAAAAGCGAAGTATTTGGGCATGTCACCATTGAATTCCTGAAACAATATTTTTAGTTAAATATTAAGCTGTTTTTAGAAATTTTGAGGTAATCCAGCATAACTCTGTGTAAATAAGGGATATATGGTAAATTCAATTGCCATAGTGAAATTGGTTTATTAAATCTTGTTATTTATGTTATGTTAAGCTTATACTATTTGCGGTCTATTGTAAGTACTGCTCTTTTAATTAATAGGACAATAAACTTAAACAAATACTTTTTGACTTCATTACTATTGAAGACATAAGCCGTTAGTTAGTATATATGTATAAACCAAGAGATAAAATTATGCAACCCACTTGTGTATTATACAATGAATCATACACCCGATGGAAGTGTTCAGCAAACTGGCGCTCGCTGAGCATGGTACCAGCGAGCTGGATGCGCTCCCGCACAGCCACCAAGTGCGGCGACAGGTAGAACCCTGTGCGGAACCCGTGCCTCCGAAGAATCGACTCGCACATCGCGCTCGTTGAACCCTGCAAAAAGATATTAGGAGTTTTACACATTTTTAAATGTCATTTTGTGTGCAAACAACTTTTTCTTTGCACTTTAATTTATCTTATTTCATTACCCGATCCTTTAATTACTGATGTTGAGGCGCCATGGACACATAACGAACAGTATTTAATGGTGAAGAACTTTACCATAATATCCTTAAAGGCATATAAAGTCTGACAAGCAATTGTTGCTAAGGGTTTTAAAGAATGCATGAATAAATATAGAAAGAGTCATAGAAAATCATAAAGCAGACTTATAAAATATAAAATAAACCTCACCTTTCCCTTAGTACCAGCTACATGTATCACAGATAGCTGATCAAGCATGGACATACTGACTCCTGTCCTTGACAGATAATTCTCCATATCTTCTATATTTGTGCATACCTGAAAAATAAAGATTCATACCATAAATGTAATAAAATATTCCCATATTATTTACATATAAGATATATCCCTATGCGTGAGTACTAGTGCATATATCTTAAAATTAAGTCACAATCTAAATAAATCATTAAATTAGAACTACTGAAATAAATTACATAAAAGTATTTGTAGTTTGTTTATTCATTATTGCCAACTACTATGTGTACTGTGCTTTTATTGCATTCTTATAAACATGTTACAAGAAGGTAAGTAAACCAAAACAAAAAATAATACAAATAAATAAAAGCATTCATCATGTGTACATGGTTAATTCAACAGTATTTTCATTTAAAAATAGTATTTGATCTGATTCAAGGACTCTTTTGTACCAGAGGTACATTTTTTGTAATATTTTTCTTAATACCTTAAATATTTAAATACCTTGCCAGTCTTCAGATCCCTGCGAACTTGTTCTAATGCTGCTTTATTTGACTGCAACAAGTTCAACTTGTGTACAGCATCCTGGAATTAACATTCATAAAGTGATAAAAACGCTGTTCAAATATTTAATTACATTTAGAAATGAGATATTTTTTTATTTATTGCAAAATAGAAAAATGTAATACAATTAAACTAGCCAAGAAATACAATTAAATGACTATTTTCATATTAAAATTTGAAGTATATCATATGTGGTTTCTTACTATAAACAATATTTTCAAAAGCTTGCACAATTGAAATTTTAAATATGTACAAGTACCTAAAATCCGTAATGGTCTAAGGGCGTCGAAATATAGAAGACTCTAACTATACAGTTATACCACATTGAACATGTAAAATATTAGAAAGTACAATACAACTAGAATCTACAACTAATAGAAGGTTATTGTCGCATTGCTGAAGTTTATAAAAAGTTTTATTAAGTTGTCAAATAAACAGCTAATGGTAACAAATTATTTCAAAGATACATACCTCATAAGAACTACACGAAGACATTTTTAAAACTACTTTGTAAACTACGGGAAACACTAATCTACGTCGAAACCCGATGACTGACATCGGCGCACTAAGTTTTTAAAGACGGGCGGAATCAAACATCTATCATATTACGTCGCAAAATAAATGAACCACAACGAGATGAGCACCTAAATTAATTCGTTTATTCGCTATAAATCATAGCGTATCAATAAACGACGTATCGGCAGCTATCAGACGATAGTACTGACATTTAACCTTCGGTTGTATCGTCACCGAAATGAACATAACCAGGAAAAACTGCATATTTTTTATGTAGAAAACCATTAACCATATTATTTAACATAACCTCCATTCAAATGTCATGCAACAACCATGCTTTGTGGTTGACATTTAAAATGACAGCAAAACAAATACAATCAGCTGTTTTTCTAATATAAAAAAAACTTCATTAATCACAAGTCATGAACTGTCAAGGATAATAAATAAATATGAATATAAATAGGTGAATATAAAATCTACCCATTTATTTAAAAGGGACTTTAAGGATATTTTTTATATGTTTTGACCGATTAAAAAAATCAAGTTCTCTGCAGATAAAACCAGATTTATCAGATCAACAGTCACTTTGTATGAGTAGCTTAATATGATGCATCTACAAACAAACACCCACCTCAAACCTCAACAAACCGTCCCAAAAATCACGTGAATAGTATTTGATTTGGTTTGTTCAAGCGTCGAAGCCGATTCGATTAGTGTCGGCCTTTTTCACTTTTTTGTGCAAAATCTTTATCTCGATTATACTTTATACTTTGGTGGCAAATAGGCGTAGGTTATTCTTGATAAAAATTGAGTGACTCCTAAACTTAGTTTATTTAAATACTTAGTGAGTCCTAATCTTCAGGGTTACCAAAAAACACTTAATTAAAACTCGAGAAAATGATTTCCCGGATAAACTTATACACAAGAATAATAAAGTAGCCAATATCATAGTAATAATAAATAATATCAGCTTAATAAATCCGTTATACTAGGTTTGATAAAAAAAAATTAAGGCTAATGTTTTGGTCAAACCGAGCTCAGTGGAGCTCACAATGTTGAACATACTAGTGTTGTCGCTTCATAGTCTAATATCATATATCAATAGTTTCACTATATCCGACTGATACCAACAATTTCGATTTTCTAATCGCTAGTATAGATGACGATGACGATCGCGTGTGGACGCGGCATTATAATTACTTCATTTAAATTATAAACGAAAGACGACTGTATGACAAATAACAATAATTATAATTGATCGCGTCAGATCAGACTATAACCGATAGCAATTTCTTGAAAATAAATAGTAGTTTGAAAAGTTACATTTGAATTTTTATTATGACGGAAACCGACGCAACTAAAATGCCTCTAGAAATGCCAGAAGATTTTCTGCCCTACTTGGAAAAGTATAGGGTATATAAATTATTTAAAGTAAGCAATTAAAACACTTCTATAAATAACGTTTACTTCTATAAATTTTAATTTACTCTCTCTATCACTATTAGTAAAATACTGGCCTATCAGTTTCTTATCTTCTTTAATTATGAGAACCCCAAATATTATTGCAATTGCAATGATAAATTTTAAAACGAGTGGTAAAACACCTGTTAGTGTAAATATTGATGGCCACATGGCCACTTGTGGCTTGGTTGGCTGAATACACGTTTATATATGTGCTTGTTACTCCATATTATTAAATGATAAAATTGTAAAACCATTTTAGGACATGCTTCAAGATCTAATAATTAACCTTCCAAAAGATCATTTGAAACATATGAAGGTGTATGCAAGTCGATACCTTCACAGCTCCAAGGATCCCGATAGAGTAGTGATGCTAATATCACCGGAATTAAAATTTGGTACAAAAAAACGCTTTCTACACTCATAGCTCCACAGTAGGATTTTCTGCTGTGTCGTGGGTGCCGTGGACAAACAAAGACAAATACACCAACACAGAGACCCAGAACGAACATCTAATTTCAATATTCAGATGTCTGTCTGGCCGGGAATCGAACCCAGTACCCACAGTGCATCATTGTCATTCAAAAAGTATTTCGATAAAAGGTAATTGTTTTCAGTTTATTCCAAAACCCTGCTATATTTTGGACATTCTTTGATTGTCACAGAATTTACATATTTTCTGATACCACCTCAATATTATCTTAATTTCACTGTTCTATATTACTTAATAATATTCTTAATAATACATTATTTGAAATGATTTATTCAGATGTTAAAAGGTTGGTGAAAGATCTGATTAAAGATATCGGCGCTTTCGTCATAACGCGACGATGCGTGATGGATCGTTACGAGCGGGTAAGTTTCGTCAGCAAATTGATATTGGACTGTGCTACGTGCTATCACGTTTATTACCATTGCGATGAGTCAGAGATAGATATCAAGAGATATTTGTTAATAACGAGATGAGCTGGATCGTCGTATTGATGAGTTACAATAAATGTCCCGATATTAACTATAGTAAGATATACATATTTCTTCAATTATACAATGTGGTCACGTCCTATTTAAAGTACTATAATCAGTGCCGTGACTGGGGCGGAGCCAATGGTGCTGAGCCATTGGGCCTAGACCCTATGGGTCGCGGATGTGACTAGATCAGGACCGACAAAATTCGAAGGGCGCAGTCATAGAAGGTCGCAACGAACAAATTAAAGCTTAATTGAGAATTTATTAAGACCGAGATTCGAAACCCAGGTATTCATCACTGAGTTTTCTTAAATGATGTGCGTATTAGAATTTTAAAATTACTGCTTACGCTGAAGGAAACATCGTGAGGAAATCTGTACATCTCTGCTTGTGGAACCTGCAGATCTCTTAATCTCCAAAGGCGTGTGAAGTCTACCAATTCGCACTTGGCCAGCGTGGTGGACTATGGCCTCTCATTCTGAGAGAATATCCGTTCCCAGCAGTGGGACAATAATCGATTGAACACGATGTAAAGTATGCCTAAATCTTCTTCCCCTTGTGTTGGCGGTCTCAAACAAAAACCGATTTTACAGTAACATAAAATTTAAGGTCGTTAGAACCCATTGATACAGTATTTATTTTTATAAAGCATGATGACTACGTACCCGGTTGCGTCTCCCCAGCGCTTATGTCGGAGGTCACTAAGATGTTGACTCTGAAAGAACCCGTCCCGCAAGCAGGGTGGCTTATGTTTGGTAATGTCATTACTCATTAGACATATCGCATAGTGAAAACCAAAGAGACTGAACCCAAAATACTCCTAATAATGTTCTACTAACGCCTTATAATGTCGATTTCGTGTTTCTAAAGGACATAAATGTTACTTTTGTTACTTATGTTTGATAATAGTACCTACTCTAAGAACCATTTGAAGGTGGTAGAATAATTTATGGTTTAGCTCCGGAACCACCACCACCATCGCCACTCTTATTTCTGTCTAATAATAGCATTGTTAAACGCTGCTACGTTTGGTCTAAATGGGGTCTATGTGGCCAAACTCAGGGAAGACTAGTCTTTCGGGGGTTAATAACAGATGTTCAAGGACGGCAGCACACACTTCCTATCAGGTGCATTGCATTTGTATAAAAAGTAAAAAATGTACGCTATTTTGATATTTTCAAATAATGCAGCATTATGTTTCTTTAATTTTCACTGTGTGATATATATCTACCTAATTGTTTTATTATTCGTGCTGTTAGAATTATCGCGCTAACCCGGTAGTTTAATTTTAAATATAGATATAGTATTTAATCAGTAGTATTATTTCACGGTGCGGTAGTTAGACGCGCTGATATAGGTACGTATTTATACAAATATTACAATATTAACACATGTTATAAGATATATTTCATATGATTGCTAAATAGGATAAAACACCATTTATTGTTTTACTACATATGGTTTAGCTTTATATTTGCTATATCTACGTGAATTATTTAAAGTGATTAATGTCTGTAAATTTATGATTATAAATCTACCTCAAGTAGGTACTTATTCTTGATGTAGATATGTTCTTTTAATATGCTTAGTACTGTTAATTATTATGTGGTTCGTGGTCTCCAACTAGTGAATAATTAATAATGTGTAGGTATACTTCGAAATATTATATACAGGTAGATACATAGTTAGATAAGTTAATTACGAATTTAACAATATGTACGTTATAGAAAGAAAATGACTTAATTATCACACATGACGCAATACCACACAAATGTTAATAAACGTAATGTTAACCCTATTGATTCAACTGCAAAACAGTTCGCTATATACAGTGCCGGATTAAGCCAGCGCGGGGCTTGTAGCAAATTCTATCAGGAGGCCCTTGGTTTTGCTATAGACTCTCAAGTTAAAGGTATTAAATATCACACAACACTGTTACAAATAAGCTTTTTCTGGATTTAATATGGGCAAATTTAGAGATGACACTTTCAATATCAAATCAGCAATACAGCAAATCAAACTCATGTAGCATATGACTTGTTTAAAGAACAGGTGTTGGATTGCGGGGCCCCTAGAGTCGCGAGGTCCTTAGCATTTGCTACTCTTGCTACGTGGCTAATCCGGCACTGGGTATGTACATTCATATCTACGATGAAAAAGTAAATAACGTATATATTAAGTACCTACTCTATTTAAATAATGTACCGAATTATAATGACACTAGAGCAGGTATGGAAAATATTTTCATAGGGACGAGCCAAAGGTTTCTTTACCATCAATCATATTCAAAAAGGAATACCTAATGTAGGAAAAAGAATCTCGAGCTTGAGCTTGAACTTGAAAAACAAAGTGGGCTCTACTTGCGAATGACAGTTTGATGATGTCAGAATAAAAAAAATGCAAGGACTATAATTATATATCAATATCGACCAGACCATCCTTGTACTGTCCGAGAGGCTCGTTGCTTGCTGCAAGACGGCGTGCTGCCGACGGTGTCGCTGGTCCTGATGCCGCCACCGCCCCCCGCGCCTCCTACCCTAGATCCCCGCACGCCTCCACGCTCCTTCTTTGACCAGGACTTCGAGGGCCTCAAGTTTGCCTATAAGTCTACGCTTAAGGTATAAACGAAATTATTGCTTAAAGTATTCACATCTTTGGTCTAGACCAGAGGTTCCCAAACATTTTTTTCTTGTAGACCCCTATCATTATTTTTCTGGTTACGGTGGACCCCCTCCTTGCTACATTTATATCACATTCCTATATTTCCAATTTTTATTTACGCCTACGTAGACGCCGATGGAGTCTTCCATGGAACCCAGGGGTCCACCTGGACTACTTTGGGAATCTCTGGTTTAGACTCAGCAGACTATCTATTCACAAATACCTTTTGTAATGGATTATAATTGCGCCAGGTTCCAGATTTCAAACTTAATGCTGAAATACGTAGGTACCTAAATGAAAGAAACTCTTAACGACATACTTTCCCAATAAGCAGGTATTCTTAACAGGCAATGGACCGTGTAGGATTTTTAGAGAGATGAGTCTTTTCGCGCAATCGTTACAACTCTATCATTATTTTATATAGGAGGTGTATATCGATCGCGACGAGTTGTCTGACTCGGAGAAGATCGCTACGAAATGCTTCAACGCGATCCAGGCGTGTTCGTCGGGGGCGCAGGGCCCCGGGCAGGGCGTCCACGCGAACGGCGCGCCCGGAGTGTACAGAGTACTGCTGCTCGGGGCCAAGGGCTCCGGTCGCCGCACACAAGCCATCACTCTGGCTAAGAACTTTGGATTGGTTTGCTGTATTACGAAACTGCTGTATTACTAATGCTTATCTTGAAATATTTATTTGAAAAGGAGCTATAATCTTTAGTTACAGTGTTTAAACAGTGGTAAAGAAATAAGCTTCCACTTTACCTTAGAAACTTTCGTAACAGTGTTAAGCGCTGTTTTATTCTAGCTTGAAATGTGCATAAGGAAAACATCAACTTATCCGAAACATTTCAACTTAGTCCTCAAAGATAGTAACATTAACCTCAAAGATAGTCCTCAAAGATAGTAAGGCATGTGTGGCAAAACGTAGATAAGAATAATTTAACTTGAGATTGATTATAAATGGATGGCAGTGGCCATCAGGTGGACTGATTTGTCACTTCAATATAATAAAGAAATATATATATAGAAGATATCGTTCTGACACGCAGTGGGTTCCGGGTTCGATGCCCGGCCAGACAGACATCTTCGTCTTCGTGTGCGTCCATGGCACCCACGACGTAGGAGAAAATCCTAGTGTGGGGCTATAAATGTAGAAAGCGCTATTTTTTAAATAGATGATCAAATTAACATATTACTGTAAATGTGTCGTTGGTACATGCTTTTTATTTGTCATCCAGTACATTTCGACGAACTATGTAAAGAAGCAAAGGAAAGAGACGATGACGTTGCTGAGAGATTGAATAAGTACGGACTAAGCGTTCAGCTCAAGGCTGAAATAGTCGGGAGGAGGCTCGCAAAGAAGGTATACAATAATCTTACCTTACTGGACCAGCTTTGTCTCTGCGCATTCTGCAAGGAGACATTACTTACCTAGTTGCTGGCTTGTGGTAGCTCATAAAAATAAAACTGTAGGTATCCAGTATGTATACGCTGCCACATAAAGTATAGAATTAGAACTAATATGACGTCTTTTGTTTATTCAATATCTCCTTCTCAACATCAATCATCACAACGAATACATATTCATAGGTTTATTGGGCACCCTACAAAGTTAAGTCACAATTTGGCCAATGGTAAGAAAAACATAGAAGATAAACATTATTTTTTATTTTAGATAAGAGAACAAATTCAATCCAATATGTAGTATATATAAGTACTTTACTTGAAAATTTATGAACCTGAAATCGTTATAATTTATAATATACACGCTTAAATACATAATTATACCTTGCAGGATTGCATCGACAATGGTTGGGTTCTCACTGGATATCCCGTTTCGGGCATTGATTTTGAACGTCTAGACACAATGCCCACTCCGCCAAACCGGTAAATCATTTTAATTTACTTATATGTATACATATTAAGTATGTCCTTACTAGCATAATTATGCAATGCTGATATAGATACTTCTCATGCATTGATCAATTGATCAAATTCAGAAATAGCTTGGAACACTTCGATCAATTGCTTTCTTTAGTACTGGTTCACAAAACAAACACAAATGCAGTTATCGCTACATTTAATTCAAGTCAAAGGTGTAATTATTAATAAGATCTATCAACTATTTAGGTACTGTAGAGCTCTGTTAGCAAAATTTTATAGATACTAACTTTCACTTTCAGTGCTCTCTGATCTTGTTCTGATTTACGAGGTGTCTAACTTTCATTGTGAAAGTAAACTGCATTTTCGTTGTTATCTTATTGGTTAGGTACTTAAATTCAAGTTTAATTTATTTATCGCTTAGAGGTATATCAAAATACTTTAATGTATTTGTTATGGGACAGAAGCCTTGCCTACTAAAACCAATAAGAAATCAGCAACTAACAGCAAATAAAATCTTTAAATATGTTATGCCAAATGCACATAATAGCTCTCTGAACTATTTGTATCCAATAATAAAATAAATCAATATGAAACAAGTGACAAGTCAAACATTGTACAATCAAACAAGCTACGAGTCGCCCGTATCCTAAAGCAAGGACTCGTAGGTAAAATGAACAGATTATAAAATAAAAAAAACCCCTCTGAACTTAATATCGACCAAGAGTCGGAACTGTGCATGCGGTTTAAAACTTCAATTTACTAACATCTAATTCCATCCGACTACGGACTAATGATTTATTTAACGTGTTTAACCGCTCAGGTGCCTTAAGCCACGAGTCTGGTTAGCTAACATTTGATTAATTGGCTTTATAGAGCAAATGAGGCAGTAAGTACCTATTACACCATAGTAATCATTCATCCACTAATACCAATAATGCCGTCTATAATAAACAGAATTATATTCCTAAACGTCGACTGGAAAACGTGTAAAGAGCGGGTCGTTGGTCGCGGCATAGACTGGTGTACCGGCCGCGAGGCGGCCCTTGGCTCTGGGCCCCGCGTTCTACCGCACCCTGCCAACAATGAACACCTTGACGCTGAGGTGAGGTGTAACATGATAATCCGGTTATGCAGTCAATCTGAACTTTCTAAACAATTGCAAGTACTATAATCATTTGTTAAAGGAGTCATCCTTCAAGCTTAAACACTGGATCGTAATCCAGTGTTCGAATGGTCCACCCCGGTCTCTAGACTTTAGAGACCACCAAATGGCTCAATACTTTATAATTACTTTAATAATCTTTACTTTATAATTTTCCATTTTTAGATATTAGGTCCACAAGGTTCAATGACATATATAAAAGGTGTGAAGGTGCTAAAACACTTTGAGGCTGGACTCAATTGTTTGATGGTCTGCAGAATGTAAAGGAGACATATTTATCCGAAACTTTCCAACTTATTACTCAAGGCTAGCAACACACCTTTGTCTAAGCCAAGAAAATATTCTTATGTGGGCCGAAAACAGGTCATATCACATATCAAGTGGACTATACGCTCCATATTATAAAATAAATGTAGGACACCGAAAAGCTGTAATCCGAAACACATACGTCCGTTAGATACCCAAAAAAGTTAGTTGTTTAACCTACTAGCATAATACTTTCGGTTACGGCCTACGCTTAACAGTTACTTACATGTTACACTTAATATAATTATCACGTATGTGACAATGAGACCGGAACGAAGTAAATGTATTCAGGATTACAAGTTCATTGACAATATTGTTTGTCAAGTAGACTATAACAACATGATCCCGGATAACCGGTTTTCTTAGCTTCAGTTGCCTAAGTTCGGATTTGTCGGTTTTATCGACTAATCGAAACACTTTGACCAAATGTAATTATATAAATGTAGTTGGTTGGGCTAGAAATTCGTGTACCGTATACGAAAATTAATAAATTTATGTTTAATGGAAAATTTCAGTTGGATTACTATTTCTCGGAGGCTCTAGCGGAACTTCGTGCGGCTGCCGGTATAACTGCCGTAGAAATTGATGCACAATTACCCTTTGGTAAAATCTTTTTCTTTGTCCTTAAAAACCACATCTCAATCTTATGACGGACGTGATAACATTGTATCATAATACTTTTCCTTATTACATCTTAAAGCAAGGCATAAATTGCTAACTCAATGTATATCTGTGATTAATTAGATATAAATCTGATTAATCACAGATCATCTGTATCAGATAGTTCGGTTTACGGATACGGAACTCCATAACATCCCTGACCTGTATCGCTGATAAATTAGTATCGGACTAGGTATCAGAGCTTTTCTCCCGCACGATAGCAGGAATTCAAACTATTTTATATGATTCGACGATTCATGATGACTCTTTTTTATTACTTCATGATAACAATGTTCTTGTAATAAAATTTAATGCTGATGTTTACGTAATTATGTGCTGACAAGATATACCGTGAACTGTATTTTTTGTACAAACATATCATTTCTACTAATATAAATGTAATAATAAGTTATAATAGTAATAGTATTTCATTGAAATAAAAACTTTGCACACCATTAATATGGTAAATTGTGAACTGTACTATGATTAAAAATAATATCTTTTGTAACCACAATTTTTGCAAAGAAATATATTCATTCATTCTCATGGCCCAATTAGTTTCATATCAAAGTAAAGGCATAGCAAGTCACAATAGGCTATTTGACTGATTGACAAACCCAGTAAATGTTGTTTTTTTTTTTAATTCTGGTACATATTTGCTGAAAAATATCAAATTATAAATTCAATATTGAAATAGCCCGCCAAAACTCTAATTTGACAATATGGTGTCGCAATGGGATTGGTGACGTCATGAGCTTATATTGTGATCTCGAGCACTTATCATTCACATACATTTGTTGTAAACAAACAACGAAAGAGCAATTGGATTTACATTTTAACAGTTATTTATGTGAAATATTTTCTTACTGATTTGAGGTTGCTATGAATAACATTTAATACACACTTCTATACACTTCAAATATTTCAATTAGCATTTCAGTAAAAGATCGCGACTAACTTATTATAGATGGAAAATGAGATGGTAAATTACCATCAATACAAATGGAAACATTAAAATCGGAATTATTTTTGAAATATAATCCGATCATGATTGCGTCGCCTTGTGGCAGGTTTCTGCTGTCTGCTTTTACAAAATCGTTGTCCATTTTAAAAATACTTGAAAGAATTTGTAGAATATTGCAAACAAATCACACAAGAACAATTGATAATATAGGAATCTGATTTAGTCAGTTTCGAAAGTTAATTTGATACAAGCAGGCAACTGGCAAACGAGGTTTATAAGCAAGTTACGTCATCATAAACCCGACCAATCAGGAGCGTTTAGTGTCACGTGACAAATTATTAAAAAAATGCATTTTTATATATGGATTTTTAAATAAATAAATTACTATTTTCAACTTATGTTAATAAATAACCATTTTTAAACTCAAAATATATGCTGATATCAGTAATTGACACGTAGTTTTTCGCATTGTCACATAGCCTATTCCGTTACATGTTAAATTACATATTACATTATTTTTTTCCGTGGCGGCATTACATGAGTTTTAAGTTTCGGCTTTTATACGAGGCGACCATCTCAGTCCTCGGGGGTAGCAACGCATCCGTGGTCGACTTCATATAGAACCCCCGTTCTTTATGAAGTCGCTCACAAACGTCCACGGGCGGCTGTAACCACTCACCATCAGGTGGGCCGCTCGCTCGTTCGCTGCTTAATATTGATAAAAAAGGTTCATGGAGCCTGAAAAGAACGAGCAGCTCGTCGGTCCCATTCGCATACAACATGTACTCGGAGCGAAGGCTGAGAGTGTGGTTTGTGTGGCAGCCATGACGCGCGAGGAGCGGCAGGCGCG